>JAHIAM010007360.1:0-59163 GCA_021605205.1 Aegilops longissima | reverse complement strand
CGCCTCCGACGCCCTCACCGCCAAGAAGACTCGGTGCTTCCTGCACCAACTTTTTCAAGACACCGCTTAAACAGGCTTGGGAAAAGGCCATGCTTGTTGGTCTTCCATCGCCCTCGAGGAGAAGGTTCTTCTATGGGACAATCCTTTGAACAGTCCACCGCCTCCCCGGCCATGGTTGCACGCTGACTCCGCTTAGAGTTGCCGACGCTGAGAGGTAGTCGGATTTTGTCCGATGAGCAGGTCAAGAATGGAGTTTGATCATGTAGTACTTAGTTATTCCATTTCCATCCCATAATTTCTCCGCTGCCCACCGTCTTATATATAGGTCTGGGTCGGTGCCAACGAAGATTGGCTTGCATACCTCCGGCCGGATACCACCATAATTTTGCACAACATCCACAGCAGTGCGGCCGTTCTGGTAGACCCCTTCTCCACCATTGGGATCGGCCTTCCGGACTGGCTGGGCTTGAATACATATGATGATGCCTACATGAAATTGAAGAAGATAGCAATTGCAGACCCGCCGACAAAGCGACGCGGCTACGATGATTACTATCTCATCGCGGTGTTCGACATAAGGATTGCCATCAATGCAAGAGGCAGTAACGGCAGAGGCTGGCGCATGTTGGCGCCGGCAGATTTGTACCCCTACAAGTTCGAAGACGTCATGCGCCATCTAGGCTGCATCTTCGCGGTGACAAGCCAGGGGACTTGTTTCATCTGGTTGCCATCCTATGGTATGGGAGATTACAAATGCACAAACCATCATTTGCATCCCTAATGGTACTCCATTATTTTGCAGGGACCAGTCATCCCCCGATCAAAATAAGATCGCCGATCCTGGATGTGCATTTGCATCCGCGATTCGGTCTAACCTGGAACCTTGTAGCTGACTTTGGCATATTGGGATCAACTATCTTAGCAGTCGTTACCCATGGTACCACTGATGTGCAACATGGTCACACAATCTACCATGATCGGACCGTCATCATCTACCCAGGTATTCCATTGTTTAACCCTCTCGCCTTCTCTTTCATTGTTGTACTAGTAGTATACTTAGTAGTACTAGTAGGAGTACTTTTTACCTTGGAGGACGCGTATAGCTAGCTAGGCCCTTGAAGTCTTGAACCCACTAGCTGCCACCATTTTTGTTTTCCATGTCTTACTATCTCATCCATGTAGCCAAGAGTGGCTATATATAATAAGCCGGTTATTTTACTTCCTCTATACCGGAGTAGTACTATTTGCTGCACAGACATCGACCGCCATATTTGAGCACAACATTATTATTCATGGACCTTGACTATGTATGTCACCATGTGTCCAGATCTGGGATGCCGCGTGTACCAGATGAACGGCGCCGAGTTCGACCCCTGTGATGCTACGTGGGTATCGAGGAACACTCTTGGAGGGTACTCGCTTTTCATCGGGGACAACTACCCCATTATGAAGCGGATGCCACCTTCCATGCACGACACGGAAGGCCTGCCGTTCATGAAGCATGGTTGTGTCTTCAGTGCGCACCGCCGGATGAACGACATGCTGGGACACACTATCCCTGGTTTATGCCGCTTCATCTTGGATGAGTCTCCATCGTGTGGAACCGGACTAGAAAGCTGTGACAATGATTCCCGTTGCCCACCGCTATGGATCGTGCCATCCATGAAGAACACCTGGGACTGGAACCTGGAGGAGGACATGTAGCCCATCTATAACGTGTAAGTGGAGTACGGTAATTGTGATCGGTAGCGCTGTGAATATATGTAGACTAGTCATGCACAAATTTATCACATGAATTGGAGATGAACTTGTGTGCATACTGGCATTTTTCCTTTAGAATTTATTATTAGTAAATGTGTTATGTGTACGTGCAACTTGTGTGGTTGTTGCACGGGCTCCAACACGCTCTTTGAGAAAAAAAAGGTGGCACAGCTTTGGATATACGTGACGTGGCGGCATCATACAGTAGCATCGTTCGCTATAGTTGTAGTACACTCCTACTAGGACGACAACTCCTATAAAACATTGCGCTTGGCTCTTTGCCTCTTCGGGAGGTTCAACAATTCGTACTCGTGTGAACCTTGCACTTGGCTCTTCGCTTCTTGGAAGGTCCAACAATGATGATACTACAAGACAATATGCTTCGCAACTGACACCGATTGAACTGCTGCACGTCCACCGCGAGGGCAATGACGAGGGAGAGGGAGAGGGAGAGGGAGAGGGAAAGGGCGCTGTAGTCAAAACCCTCTCCTCGTCACTGTGAACCACAGCGCAGGTGAGGAGAGGCGAGTAAGCAAGCTTCTCCTCGTTCGGCGAAGTTGACGGGACACATCAAAGCAGTACTAGTACTAGTAGTAGTCTATACTGCGCCCTTCCCGATTAATATGGCTTAATTTGAAACGAGAAAATACATCAAGCGGTCAATGTATGTAACAATACGCTCTTTACGGTCACTATATATAGTTTTGCATCGATTATACGATCACTAGCTCATCATAGAGCACCGTATTGCACCCTACTAACCGGCCACATAGTCGACGTGGCACTTTGTTGACTGGTTAAATTATCACCTGGTTTCTGGGTCCCACCTGTCAGTTGGCAGAGCAAAGAAATCAGTTAGACAAAACTTTACGCAGGCGCGACACGTGTCCAACCCTTGCGCCCGAACCGCCCTGGCTGTGTATGTGAGTGCATGCACATGTCCTCCCTCGGTCTTCCAACAAAGAGTGTACATCGGCTATAAAACAAAGAGTGTAGTAGTATATGATGTACATCTACACTTCCAATGCATTTAGCCGTTAATCTAAATCGATATTGATTGACTAATGCACCAACTTGTGCTGTAGGTATAGGCTACATGTCTATCCTTAATTACAGCATGCAACGGCCTTCATTTAATCTTCTTATCTCAATGGTCGCATGCACACATAAGTCTGCTACTTTTGGGCGTTAATTATACCCTGGTCAATGTGTAAATCTCTAAATGTACAGTCTTTCATGGACGAGGGGAGTAGGTTGAGCACTTGAGCGTGAGCGTGTGTGTTGGCCGTGTGTGCTGTGTGCCGCATGGGTGTGTGAGTGTTGCGTGCCCATGTGGAGTACGTGTGAGTGTTGCATGTTGCATGCATGCATGCATGCATGGGGCTTACTCCCTCCCATTGACATGTTCATATTTCAAGCTTCCCCTGTTCCCTCCATATGGTGATACTCCCTCTGTTCCCAAATAGTACGGAGTAAAAGCCTCCCTCCGTTCCCAAATACGGACTATTTGTCTTTCTAAAGATTTCAACAAGTGACTAGGTACGGAGCAAAATGAGTGAAGTGAGCATAGATGCATAGGGATACTGTAGAAAGGAAGTCCTCGCGGTCCATTATTCCCCATCTCGGTCAGAGAGAACTATTCAACTAGTCTTCGCAGTGAAGTGACAATACATGCTGCAGCAGATGGGACACGTAATTAATAAGATGAACCAGCGTGTTGGTGTTACTAAATCAGCCTTACCCAGTACTACCATCATGTTTTCCAGTAGAGCACGCTTCCGCAAATACGCCTACGCACCTCTGTCCTCCAATTAACTGACATATGGGCCCTCTTGTGGTAGACCCACATGTCATCGGTGTAACTATTTACACTCCGAAGGACGGTGCCTATATCCTGGTAGTAGTACTAGTAGAATTGAGATTTAATGCACTTTCTTCCCGTCTTCCACTCTTCTTCCTCCTCTCTTCTTCTTCCTCCTCTCTTCCCCATCGTTGGTCGCACACCATTTACCCCCGCTCACTTCTCGCCCATCCGCGCCATCTTCCTTGGTAGCTCGCACGTACCATATCCCCCCGCTCACTGCTCAGCCACACGAGAAGAAGCTTCTTCGCTCGCCCGCCCGAATCCACTTCCCCACTGGCTCGCAGGCACCGAAAACACCAATGGCAGAACTGACTGACACGCAGAGCCGCGATTGGAATTCCCTCCCCGATGTTCTCTTGGAGCATATCTGTAGTCGTATGGACCTACTCAGCACCGTCCGTCTGCGCATGCTCGGTGTCTTTGTATCTTGTCTACTCGCTCGCAACCGACCGGATCTTTTCAAGACAACCTGCTTGTCGATGCCCGATCCTCGCAAGTGGCCCGGACACCGACTTGACGATCCTACGGAGGTTGCCGTGGTGCCCTCGACATGCTACCACTACCCGCCCACCTGTCCTTCATGCGCGCCACTCATCGGGCGGGCATGAAGGCCAACTGATCGCCCTCATCCACCACACCGTAGTCCGTGGCGTCTCGTGGATATCTACACCCAGCGAGAGATCACCCTTCCATCGTTGGATACCGCCGCCATCGAGCCTCACTGCCCGCCAGACACTCCTGCCTGTTACGCACGAGACGCGTCAAGCTTTTGGCTCGACCTCTGTTTGCAGAAAGTTGTAATCTGCGAAGTGCCTACACCATCAGAAGACTACATGGATTACAAGCTCATTGCCTTGTTCAACATGTGATTATTCTATGTGCAATCCGGTCACCATACATGGTTATGGCTCATCATCAATCCCGTTGAGGCAACATTTCTGTCTGATGCTATAGTGCACGATGGCATCATTTACGCGGTCGACGCACAGATTGGCTGCCTATACTGGTGGAATATATCATCATGTAATTGTTCTATCTCATCTCATCTTTACCTTATGAATACGACTACTTGTTCATTTGTTACAAATTTAGAATGCATAGCATGTCTATAACCACATCATTGCTATATGTTCCTCTCATTTCCTAGATTTTTATGACCACACATGTTATTGTTAGAGTTGATATGAGAAAAATTGGCATCTAATGATTGTTAGAATACATATTATGAGCATAACATCATGATTGCTATATGTTACTCTCATTTACAAGATTTTTATAACAACGCATGTTATTGCTTAGAGTTGATATAAGAATAGTAGTAGTAAGTGCTATGGTAGAATATGAGTAGGCGCTGTCATAGTTGTTTTCCTCTCATTGTTACATGATGTTTGAACCATGACATGTTGCTAGAATATGAAAGCCATTGGCTTATTTTTTTAACTTGGGGTATGATTATGACCACGGCATTGCAATTCTCTGTCTATGATATGTGTCACTGTTATAATAATCTTAATTCCACACATACTCTGAACATGATTGTTTATTTTTGTCCTTTTGGTCTCCAATTTGAATTGTTGCAGCAGACGCAAATGCTGGCCTTCATGATTCCAGACACTGAATCATACCAGCCGATGGGTGCTGGTTTATCGCTCGTTCAGCTGATGACGGTCATTTGATGCTCATTCGCATGTACCAAATTGACCAAACCATTACATCAAACCACATGCAGACAATGTGCTCGGGCGTTCGTGACATTGATGGCTATGGCTGCTTCGTGTTCGAGAAAGATCCCAGCTCCGTTGGGCGGGCGTATTCAATCGAGGCGGGTTTACAGCCTCGCAACCACTCCTTGTTCCTCGGCTCAATTATCCGATCATCCAACCAATCATCGATCATATCAACGGCGATGATTACTGTGCTATGCAACTTCCATTCGAGGGGGCTGTGTTTACACATCATACCATGGGTTTCATGAATCACCATATCCAGAGATTCGCCGACACAGCTTGTTGCCGATAATCTTCATGTGTGAAAGGCATCAAGCTTCCATGTGATGGATGGCTTTTGCAAACACGACATGCGGCGATGTGGTTCATGCCAACAGCAAATATGCACAACTTGATTCGTGGCTGATATCTAGATGAGCCATGTATTCTGCTGCTGTAGCATGACCCTCTTTGTTGGATATTATGTATCGTTGTTAGTTTGAAGCATCTGCTGGTTTGAAGGATAGATACCTTCACGGGATCAAGTGCATCCTAACTCCCCTGCTTAGGATGTACCGATAATGATGATGGAGATGTTTGTCGAAGCCACATATATATATATATATATATATATATATATATATATATATATATATATATATATATCAGTTAGGCTTCAAGTGCTTACTTGTTAGTTAAACATATGTATAAATTGTGACACTAAATACGACTAGTAAGTAGTATAGTAGCGATACTAGTATACGTCGGTCAAATTATTCATCATGTCCACACATTGAATTGACGTGACAACCCATGCGTGAGGTGACACAAGAATCCTCTGGCGTGTTCGGGTATTCGGACTTCAGATTTGGAGTACCACTTATCTGTCAAAATATTTCATCATTCACTTAAAATAGTCGATTGATCATACATTGAGTACCATATAACTGGAATTACCGATGCAAGTCGAAGAAGGATTGGCGGTGCTGCCGGTGGCGTCCAAGTTCGATCCCACGGATCAGAGCTGATCGAGCACCTTGAGGCCAAAGTGAGTCTTGACAATGAGATTTTAGTCTCTCATCGATTTTTTCATACCAACCATCGACAATGAGCACGGCATATGCTACACCCAACCTGAGAAACTTCCGGGTAAGACATCGATCGGCCGCCTACTTGCACAAACATATTCCTTTCTTTATAGCTCTATTTTTCTTTTTAGACGCAGACTGGTGAAGCAATTACAATTTGACAGTTAATAAAAAGTGAAACAAGTGATCGCAACATGCCGTAGATGTTTTGAAAATGCCAACTAGGTATACTAAAACCTGTATTCCACAATACTGCAGGTATCACACCGAGTGGCCTAAGGAAGCATTTCTTCCAGCAGCAATTCAGAGTATGCTCAAAAGGGGCACATGGACGCGTCGCAAGATACAGTTGGAGTGTGGCATGCACACGATGTGGCACAAGACCGGCAATACCTTGCCGGTGATGGTCAACGGCTGGCAGACGGGCAGCGAAAAAGGTTCTGGTGCTGCACACCAACAAGAACTTCGACCAGCAGAGGACCAACTGGGTGATGCACCAGTACCACCTCGGGGACCTGGAGCAAGAGAAGGAGTGGGAGCTGGTCCTCTGCAAGATATTCTACCATACGAACACTAGGGCCAGGAGTAAAAAGATTATAAGTTAGTTTGGTATTGGTAGTTGTACTACGTTGTCGTCCGCAAGTTGGTATTGTTGTTAACGATCTTTTGGTATGAACTTGCATTTGCTTCCAACGATCATGCCGAGGGTCGACATGGATATAAAGCGGAATCATTTGTTTTGAAACGAATTCTCAGGCACCTGATTTTTATTTGATGGGTAGCATAAGCACCCGCCGCTCAATTCCTGGCCAGAGTTCTTTCGAAACAAGTGCATGCACTTATTATCACGATAAAAAAACAATATCTGTGTTGCATCCCAGTTATCAGTCTGTGCTTGCAGAATTCTCTCGTTTCTTGAGCACATATATTGTTTTTCCAGGTCGAGCAAGTTTCAACTGGGCTGTATGTAGACTGCCCAGGTTTGGTTTTGTTTTTAACAGGCCCAACCCATGACGACAATGGGGCACAAAGATCCAGCAGGTATCTACTGGTCTCTGGCCCGCCAGCGTTAGTTATATTTTGTCTTACAACATCCGCAGGCAGTTTTTTTTACTGAATCAAACACACAGCCCAGTTCTATTTTCCTCTTAAAATGCATGTCCTACATCCGTTTTCTAATCTCTACCTATAGTTCTACTAGTTCATATACACGTATCATTATATTGAAAACACATAAAATTCCCTTTTCATATTTACATCCTTATTTTTGTTGTTTTTTCCCACCCAACGCTGATTTTTTTACCACTGGTTTTCCCTTAAACCAACTCAATTGTCCCAAGTCTTATTTGCTTACAAAAAGAAAACGATTTTTTTGGCAAATCAATAAGTTCTTAAAAATGTTTATCATTTCGGATTACAATAGTTTGACTCCATCGAAATATGCAAAATAAGGTTGAACTTTTGACCGTGGTCCCGGCGAAAATGGGCTGTAATAAATTACTTAAGAATTAGCATATGGGCTGCAAATTATAACAAATAGCAAATGGGCTGCAAATTATAAAAAATAGCAAATGGGCTTTATGTTGTATCGCCACAGATTTGGAGGCTGACTTGTGTATGCATACACAGGTTTCTTAAAAGAAACTTAGTCAACAATCGACTCTACCAGCGTCATACCGTTAGATGTCAATCTAACGGCAATCATGCATCTTCAGTCTCTGATCTTCCTGCCCCAACCGCCCAAACCAGCGCGAGCTCGAACCGCTTTGCTCCGCCTCCCGTGGCGGCGGTGCTGCCGGGCAGGCCTCACAGCCCCATCATACTCATCCTGGCCTGTCTATCCCTCTACTCACCCACACCTCCTGTTATTTTCCGCGACGGCAGCGAACCGATCAACCTCGTATTTCCATCACAGGGCAGCCACTGTCGTGTCTTCGCCAGCTCCGTGTCATTCCCTTTGTAGGCCTTGCCGTCGTCCACCGCCCTGGTGCTCTCGGCGCGGTGTGGTCAACAATGTCCATCCAACGGCCGTAGTGCTTCTTCAACCTCTGGTCTTCTTGCCCCAGCCGCCCAAAGCAGCGCCGGTCGTGCCGCATGCTTGAAAGTGCTAGTTGTCGACTAGAGGGGGGTGAATAGGCGATTTTTAGGAAAGTCTTCAAAACACGGATGTTTCGAAGACAAACAATAGAAATGACCTAATTGATATGCAGCGGAAGATAAACTACAACAAGCAAATCATAGTCAAGTATGCAATAACGTGAAAGTACAAGACTAATAGCAGCTTGGTAGAAAGGATCAAGATGGAAGATAGTGAGAAGCCAATCAACAAAAATAGTCAAGCAATGAAGTCAAATTGGTATGATAGATAGGCAATGACTTCACGAAGACAAACTCTAAGTAAGGTGAGGGAGAAGATAGAACCAGTCACTTGTTGAAGACACAGGATTTGTTGGACCAGTTCCAGTTGCTGTGACAACTGTACATCTGGTTAAGGAGGCTAAGATTCAACTCAGAAGACCACGTCTTCACCTTATTCCCCTTGAGCTAAGGACACACTGTCCTCGCCCAATCACTCTGGTAAGTCTTCAAGGTAGACTTCCGAACCTTCACAGATCAAGGTTCACCGGCAATCCACAATGACTCTTGGATGCTCGAACGCGACGCCTAACCGGCCGGAGGATTCACAGGTCCTCAAGTGTAATAAGTCTTCAGTCACATGCATGAAATACTTCAAAGATGCCTAACACTCTTTGGCTCGGGTGTTTGGGCTTTGTCCTCCCAAGGATTTCTCTCTCTCGAGGCTTCGAGGTGGGTTGCTCTCAAACGACAAAAGCCGTGCACTAACTCTGAGCAGCCACCAATTTATGGTGTAGGGGTGGGCTATTTATAGCCACTAGGCAACCCGACCTGATATGTCCGAAATGACCCTGGTCACTAAGGAACCGACACGTGTTCCAACGGTCGATTTCAAACACACACGGCACCTTTACTTGGGCTATAAGCAAAGCTGACTCATCCAGCTCTGGATAAGTTTTGCTCTCATTGTCTTCGCCAAGACATAGGATTTGGGTTGAGCATCACTTCACCATTCCGACTATGATCACTTGGGCCCCACTTAACAATGACGGTGGTTCCTATGACTCAACAAAGAAGAAAAGGAAACAACGAAATGACACATCTTCAAGCTCCATAGTCTTCACTCAATGTATTCTCATGTCATAGTCTTCAATGTGAATATCTTCACATACCACCATTGTCGCAATGTCTTCATACATTTTAGGGTCATCTCCGGTAGGTAAACCGAATCAATGAGGGACACTACTGCGTTATCCTGCAATTCTCACAAACGATTAGTCCTCAACCACATTTGTCGTCAATACTCCAAAACCAACTAGGGGTGGCACTAGATGCACTTACAATCTCCCCTTTGGTGATTGATGACAAACTGGTTGAAGTTTTCAACGGGATAAAATATGTGAAATTGTAAAGGATAGGAATTGTCTTCATAAGTGGCGAGGCTCCCCACAAGATGTGCATATAAGAGTTTGCTTTTGGAATGCAAATGCACATGGCAGGTTGTACTTGTGGAGATCCTCTTCAACTTGTGAAGATAATTCATCATTCATGAAATGATATAACTAAGAGAATGACATGCATAATGAAAATGGACGTCTGCAGAATGATCTAAGTGCGGAAGTTATCGCCGCATTACGCGAATTTATCATCGCACTGAGTAAAGCAAATAAGTAGCGATTTACCATCGAGTTTAAGTGTTACAACTCAAAGAACCAAATGTATCAAAAGCGAGAGTTGTAAACACTAGGCAAAATATTATGCAACCGCCCTTATGAACCCGCTTGAAGACTATCAAACTCATATGCTTCTCCCCTTTGTCAAGAAGGACCAAAAGGTTTGAAGACATAGAGCATCTACTCATCCTCTTCAGAAGTAGATGATGCAGCAGGGTTGTCGTTGTTGGTTGGCGGTGCAGACGAGCTTGGTGCAGTGTCGATTCGTGCAAAAGTAGGGGGCGGTGAAGTCGCATCATCTTCATCATTGATCACTCTGGCATTGACAGTTGCCGCGGAGGAAGAATAGTCAGAGTCTTCAAGTGATGGAGTTTGTCGTAGGACTGCATTCCGTGGAGAAGTGGAGTCAAACTTGAAGCGTTCAGTGAAGCCATCGTCTTGAAGATCTGCTTCAGCACTGAGCAGGGTCAAACTCTTCCATGATCGCCGACAGGTCTCGTGAGTGACAAAAGCATTCTTGGTGGCAAGGTTTCGAATGCGATTGACGTCCACCAAAAGGCTTTGCATTTGTCGCTTGAGCCAGGAGTGATGCTTAACTTGTTTTTGATGCAGCGCGACAAAAAGTTCTCGATCATTGAGGACTCGAGAGCGCTTCCGAGGCCTTTGGCCAATTGTGCTCTCAGTGGCTTCAGTCCGCGCACAGTGAGGCAGACGTGTGTTCCCAGCCAGAGGATAGACACGAGATACCGCTTGGATGCCTTCCATGGGTTGAGAGAAGCTATGGTGATCTGCATTCTAAAGACAAAGTGGCGTTTTGGCAGGCTCAGGGTAAATGGCTTCAATTGACATATCAACCTCTGGTAGAAAGATCAGATGATTGCGAGCAGAGGGTTGATAGTTGACAGCAGAGTGCATCTTGATGAGGCGCATGACCCATGGAGCATAAAATTTCAGACCAAACAGATCAGATCCAGACGCAGCCAATTGTCGGATGAAGAATTCTTGCGTATTGAAGCTGATGCCATCGAGGATGTAGAAGACCAATGTCTTCATTGCTCCTTCAAGTTTTGCAGATGATGAATGCCCTTTGATAGGCCATAGAGTTTGCCTGATGATGTGATATATTGTACGAGGCATATACTAAAGGTCATCAACAAAGAAGTGCTGAGGGTATTCAGCGTCATGTGGCAGTGGCTTCATCATGCTCAACATCTGACTCATGTCGGGTTCTGGCTTATAAAATATGCTCTCTAGTGCATCGCGGTGGAGTTGACAACCAGGTTCAAACAGCTCTCCGGGAGTGGGTAGGCCTGTGAGCTCAATGACGTCAAGAGCTTTGGCTTCATGATGAACATTTCCTATCATCCACTCGATAACCCATGTCTTCGTATCTCTGTTGTAGCCGCGGATGTGGAGGGTAGCATAGAATTGAAGCACAAGTTCTTCATTCCAGTGTTCTTTGTCTATAACAAAGACGAGCAGACCTGCATCACGAAAGCAAACAAGTGCTTCTTCTAAGCACGGCAGTCCGGCAATGGCTTCAGTGTCGAGGCGCATATGAGGAAAAATGCGCCCTTGATCATACAGAACGCATGAGTAATAGCTTCATTGCTGATAGCTCCAGAAACGGTCAGATGATATCCTTGGCCTTGAGTAGGGGTTCTTTGCTCTGTCAAACAAAGTGTTGTGGGCTTTGAAGCCATTTGCATTGAAAGAACACATGAGAGGTGGCAAGCACGAAACCTTGGCGATCTTGGCTTCGCTTCGGACCCGAGGCCTATGCGCAATATGATATTCAAACCGAGGACCGAGGCATGAGGCGGAGGGACCATAACAGCCATCTTATCGTGATTAGCTGACCATAGTTGTATGCTTGCTCAATTGTGTAGGGCCTTGATGGCGGAATGGAGCAGTGGCAACAATCGAGGCTTGTGCTGCTCAACAGATGCTTGGGGCAGCTTGCCTCATTGGCTTGAGCACATTTCCTTCATTGGCTTCAGGGAGCTGTTGGTGCAGGCTCCACATTTGCTTCAGCCATGACCACGCCATTGGCTTCATTGGTGTTGGAGGTGGCAGCCTCAATGTTTTCAACCTCCACTTGAGGAGCCGGAGGGTCGGGCACTGCACGTTGATATCGTGAATAACTTCTTCAATTACAAAGTGTGTAGGGACACGTTCTTCTTCTTGTTTGGTGTCTTCGGCTGATGCAGCCGGATTGTCTTCAGCAGCTTTGGCTTCAGAATCGGAGACATTCACAGTTGGAGTGGCTTCTGAAAACACTTGACGTGCAACAGGTTGGTGGTGCACTTCTCCTTCTAGAACGCTCGAGAGAGGTACTTGAGGCCTTTGACCTTTGCAAAGCCTGCGAAATGCTGGCGACGCCTTTGGAGATGGGGTTGCCTGGGCCTCAAAGTCTTCCTCTTCTTGTTGTTGCTGTCGTTGTTGGGGAGTACTGGGGGAGTCTTCTTGTTGCGCGCGATCAGCCCATGAAGCATCCTGAGCAATTGGCGTCAGAGGACGACCAATGCTGATGAGGTCGCTATTCGTACGAACAGGCGATGATACCACATTGTATTCAATTTGAGGAAGAACTTCATCATATTCAACATTGTCGTGATGACCAATGTCTTCAGCAGTGATGGGATCAACTGCTGGAATCTCTTCAGCTTTAGGAGCCTCTGTGGAAGCAGGCTCATGAACAGTCATGCGAAGTTCTTGGGTTGCAGACGCGGGACGAACCACTGAAATGGGTTCAATAACCAAGGGATCTGTGGGAGCAGCCCGATTCTTCTTGGTCTTGAGCTTCTTCTTGGAGGGAGCAGCATCAGAGGCTTCAGGAAGTTTCCTTTTTCGCTTCAGCCTCGAGCCCTCGCCTTCTTCTGCTCGTAAGCGGTTGACTGACCTTTGGCTTCGAGCCACCATGCTGCTTGGGAAGACTATGGGGGTTCTTCCTGCCTTGAAGGTGCATATTGGTCATTGAAGTCTTCTTCCTCTTTGCAACCATTCGGGTCAATGCCAGACGGCCAAGAGCCTTGCGCTTCTCAAATTTCATTGTAGGCAAGCACACACTTGTCGGCCAGACTCTTCATGCGCTCACGAGAGCCTCTGGCTTCTTCACGCTTCTTGAGAAAGGCTTCCTTGAGGTCGTGCAGCATGACCTTGAAGTTTTTGACATCTTGCACGCTGAGTGCAGCCATATGCTTCTTGAACTGAGCCTTCTCATAGTCAATCTTGTGCTTCAGTTCAACAATGCGCTGAGCTAGAGATAGCTCAGAAGCAATGGCTCCATTGAAGGAGACGTTGATGCCTATAGGAAGTTGCAGATCTTCAAAGCTGATGTTTGGGGTGTCAAACCACTCATCAATGAAGTGATGGATGATTGCCACATCAAAGAGAGGCAAATTGTTGAAGATTTCTGCTTCTTCTTTGCTCTTGATAAGTTGCTCAAGGGCATCATCTGCAAGATCTTCATCACTTGACAGATCAATGTGCTCTTCACGCAGAATGGTAGCAGGAGTCAGTGTTAGTTCAGTATTCTTGACAATTTTCTTTCTCTTCTCCGTCTTCTTGGAGATACATGATTGATCTTCAGACTGCACACTGGCTTTAGGAGGTGAAGTAGCCAATGGCTTCACACGTGAAGCTTTTGGAGGAGAAGCTGACTTAGAAGCCTTGACTTTCTTTTGCTTCTGCGGCTTTGGAGCAGGAGCAGGAGCTGGAGCTAGGGCTTCATCAGACTCAGCATCGTCATCAGAGTGATCCACTTTGGCACCTTGGACCAAGATGTAAGTGATGAGGCCATCAAGGTTTGAAAAGGGACCGATGACATTTGGTTCAGCATCACGTGAGCTGTCAGCACGGGGAGCAGAGGGACCAGGGTTGAAGTCTAATCCCAATGACTTCTTGTTTTTCTTGGCCGAAGCCTTTGCGTGCTGGAAGTTGCGCTTGAATAGATTATCGTCACGACACCAGAGCAAAGACGTTGGGTCGGCATTTTCAGGCTGAGGTCCACAGACCATACAAGGATAGAAACCTTGTGCAATAGCTTCAGCCATGTTCTTGGGTGGAAGGCCTCGAAAAAGAATATCACCCCAAGGGCTTCTGATAGCATTCTTCTCGGCATATTCCTGGGTCACGAAATTGTACTTGAACCATTGTTCAGCCCAATATCGTCGAATCCATTGGATTCGCGTCTTGCGCTGATTGTAATTCTCTTCGGGATCTGTCTTGTACAGCTCTGCGAGGTCATCAGGCAGATCTTTTGAGGTTCCCCCACGACGCTGTCTGCCGCCCTTCCTGACTGATTTATCTGCAGCCATGAACTTCAAACTGAATGGCTTCAATACGTTCAAAGGCTTCAAAGGCTTGCGTTTGCTGGACAAACAGGAACTGGCTTCGGGAGAGTTAGTTTGATGCTGTAAGAATTCTGCAAACGAATGCAGACTATGAGAACCAAGGGATTCTCCCATGGACATGTACATGTGACAAAGATTAGAGATGCGAGGAAGGGAAGAGGTCATATGCATTCTCGTAAGATTTTGAAGATAAATCAGTTTGAAGACATTGACCTCATGATGCGAAGACATTCACTTATACGCTGAGAGTTGGTTCCAGATTTGTACGAACCCGTAAATAAGTACAAGTGAGGAATCTAACTAGTTGTGAAGCTTAAGTGAATATACTAGGCAGTATGAGATGCGGACAGAATAGATCTAACATTGTATGGGCAGAAACCAATTTTGGTAAGTAGGATGAATCTTGAAGATCAAACAGATGGTAAAAATAGAGTTATATTTACCACTCGAAGAACTGCTAGTCGGGAAGAAGAGGAGGCCGAGCAGTTCAGTCCACCGTGCCCTAACTTGGCGATGGAGAACACATATGGCGGCGGCGGAGATGATGATGTTCGCGGCCGGCGTGAGGACGGCGTCGGAGAAGTCGCGGCAGCTAAGCGCTTCGTCGCCGGCGTCGTCGAGAGCTAGCGGTGGCGCTAGGGTTTTGACGAGGTGGAGAGGTGGAAGAAGGTCTTCTTTACGGCAGGGGACATGTATTTATAAGGAGGTGTGCAGCACATCGCAATTACGCAGGTGCCCCTTGCGGTTCACATCTGAGGGGCACGTGGCAAGCTGTAACACCCCGGATACAACTTTCCATATTCGTAACTCCGACTCTTGCCCTTTCCGGAGATGTGATTTATTATTTCCTTCGTGGTTGGGTTTTGTTTGTTGTCTTGCATTTTGTTCTTGTTATGCATCTCATATCATGGCATCATCTGCATTTCATCCGCATGTTTTTCAAAACTTGCATCCGTTCGGGTTCCGCCGGTTCTCTCCGTTGTCCGTTCCGAGTCCGGATACACTTGCACGCGCCGCTGCACCTCCAAATATTATTTTATAAGTGGCATAAAATGTTCTCGGAATGGGTTGCAACTTTTCAGCGGTCTTATTATAGTGTAGACAGGCCGCCTGCCAAGTTTCATCGCATTCGGAGTTCGCTTGATCGCCCAACTGCTATATATGTAACCGGATATAGCCGGTATTTTCGCCGGATGTTTCGTCTCGAAATCGTGCGGGCTGCATTTCTCCTCTCTCCTATCAGTCCAGACCCTCTCGTCACAGCCCACCCGCAGCTCACCTAAAACCCCTCTTTTCTCGATCGTCTTGATCGCGATCCGAGGTCAAACGCCCAAAACCCCCTAACCCTAGCCTTACCCTATTTAAACACCCTCCTTCCATTTTGGGCAGCCTAGCCCCTCCACCTACCTCTAGCCGCCTCCCAACCGCAGCCACCCTCCTTCTCCTCAAATCAGCGCCCCAGACCGGATCCGCCACTTGGCGAAGTTGCCAATGGTGCGCCACGCCACCGCCGCTTCGTCCAACCATCGGGCGCCACTTGGCGTCTCCGCGTCCTCCCCGCGTCCTCCGCCGCCGAGGCCCACTGAAGCCCATCCGTGGCCCGCCTCGGGCGGTCTGGGCCCCTTGGCCCCGCATCGCCGCCGCCCGGCGCCCGCACCTCCTCCTGTTCACCAGCCCGCACGACCAGCGCGTCGCCGCTTTACCGCTGCCTCACGGCTACAGCGCCACCGAACCCGCCGGGCTTCGCCCTGTCGCCGACCACCTCCGTCCAGTCCCGCCGCCCTCTCTCTCCCTTCCTTTTCCTCCTCTCTCTCCCTGACCCCGTCTCTCTCTCTCTCTCGCACAGGGTCGCCTTCCCCGTCGCCGGAGGTAGCCAGGTCGCCGCTCCTCTCGCCGCCGGCCTCGTCTCTGGCCAGATCCGACCGGGGATCGACCGGATCCGCCACCTGCGACCCTCGCCGGACCTCGCCCCTCGCCGGAGCTCTTCCCCGTCGCGTCGCCGTTCCACATCGCCGGGCAACCGCCGCCGCCGCCTTCCACAGCGATCGGGAGAAGCCCGATCCGCCCTGCCCCGTTGACCGCGCCCGTCCGGCCCGTGGCCCGCCCGCGTCTGGCCCAGCCTCGGCCTGCTGCCCCAGCCGGCTGCCTCCTTCCTTCAGCGTGGGCCTCCCCAGCCTCCTCCAAGGCCGGCCCGAGGCCAGCCCAAAGCTGGCCAGCCAGCCCAGCCCGCCTCCGCTGGCCTCCTCCACCGAACCGGGCCATGGCCCATGGTGAGCAGCCCCGCCCCTGTGCTCTGTTTGGGCCAGATCCCAGATGCGGCCCGTTGCTATTTTTTTTCCGTCCTGCGAATTTACTAATTATCCAGAGTATATCAGTTTTGCAGAAAAACCCCTAGAATTCATGCATTTAATAACTCACAATTGGTGCATCGGATTAAAATGTTTTATATATGTAATATGCTCAGAAAATTGTGTAGATTAATGATTTGCCACTTTCATCCCATGTTAAAATGTTTAACTTGCTGTTTATTTAAATTTGCTAATATGCCATGCTAAAATGCTTTAATTCATAACTAAATAACCGTAGCTCGGATTTTAACAAACTTTATATGTAAATGGGGTGGAAAAATGCCTAGATTAACATGGTCCACTTTATGTTGCTGTTTAACAACTCTAAAATTGTGTTTAGGGCAGAACAGTACCGAATCTAAAATATTGCTCATGGGGATTTTCCGGAATAGTTGTTTCTTATTTCCGGCCTCATTTAAACTTGCCTAAATAGTTAGTTTAATTATGCTCCACCTCTTGCCATGTTTAACAACATTTAATATTGTTGGGTAGCCTAATCTAGAGTGAACTAAATAAGTGTTGTGGTGTTTTATCAATATGCAACCCGTTGCATATTGAGCTCCACTTAACTCGTAGTGTTGTTTGTGCAAATTGCCATGCCATGCCTCATTAAACCGGACATGCATCATACTTGTTTGCGCATCATGCCATGTTTATGTGATGGTTGTTTTACCATGTTGTTTGCTTATTTCCGGGTTGCTTCTCTCGTTAGCTTCGATTTCGTTCCGGAGTTGTGAGGATTTCGTTCGACTACATCCGTTTGTCTTCTTCATGGATTCGTTCTTCTTTCTTGCGGGATTTCAGGCAAGATGACCATACCCTCGAAATCACTTCTATCTTTGCTTGCTAGATGCTCGCTCTTTTGCTATGCCTATGCTACGATGCCTACCACTTGCTATATCATGCCACCCACATTGCCACGTCCAACCTCTAACCATCATTTCCTAGCAAACCGTTGTTTGGCTATGTTACCGCTTTGCTCAGCCCCTCTTATAGCGTTGTTAGTTGCAGTGAAGATGAAGTTTGTTCCTTGTTGAACTCGGAGATGTTGTTCCTTGTTGGAACATGTTTACTTGTTGGGATATCACAATATATCTTATTTAATTAATGCATCTATATACTTGGTAAAGGGTGGAAGGCTCGGCCTTATGCCTGTGTTTTGTTCCACTTTGCCGCCCTAGTTTCCGCTATATCGGTGTTATGTTCCCGGATTTTTGCGTCCCTAACGCGGTCGGGTGATTTATGGGACCCCTTGACGTTCGCTTTGAATAAGACTTTTCCAAAGAAGGCCCAACATTGGTTTTACCATTTGCCTCACCACCACCTACTTTTCCCTTGGGAGTCGCGCCTCAAGGGTCATCTTTATTTAGCCCCCCGACCAGGTGCTTCTCTAAGTGCTGGCCCGAACCGAGCCAACTTCATGGGCCACCTTAGGGCAACTCGAGGGTTGGTTTTACTCGTAGCCTGCCTCATCCGGTGTTGCCACGAGAACGAGATATGTGCAGCTCCTATCGGGATTGTCGGCGATCGGGCGGTCTTGCTGGTCTTGTTTTATTGCTGTGAAATGTCTTGTAGCCGGATTCCGAGACTGATCGGGCTTCCGGGAGAAGGTCTATTCCTTCGTTGATCGCGAGAGCTTATCATGGGCTAAGTTGGGACACCCTGCAGGGTTTGAACTTTCAAAGCCGTGCCCGCGGTTATGTGGCAGATGGGAATTTGTTAATGTCCGTTGTAGATAACCCGGTTGATCTTAATTAAAATACACCAACGGCGTGTGTAACTGATGGTCTCTTCTCGTGGAGTCCGGAAGTGAACACGGTGTTGGAGTTATGTTTGACGAGGTTGTTCTAGGATCACTTCTTGATCATAGTTGTTCGACCGTGCTTTTGCCTTCTCTTCTCGCTCTCTTTTTATGTATGTTAGCCACCATATATGCTAGTCGCTTGCTGCAGCTCCACCTCACTACCCTGTCCTACCTTTAAGCTTAAATAGTCTTGATCTCGCGGTGTGAGATTGTTGAGTCCCGTGACTCACGATACTTCCAAACCAGTTTGCGAGTGCCGATGATACCGTGCAGGTGATGGACCCGAGCTCAAGGAGGAGCTCGATGAATATCTTGTTCTTTGTGTTGTTTCGTTTCAGCTTGATCAAGAGTGGAGCCAGTTGGGACGATCGGGATCTGTAGCATTTGGGGTAGTCTTCTTTTATTTTGGTTCCGTAGTCGGACCTTGATTGTATCTGTATGATGTAATGTTTTACTCATGTATTGTGTGAAGAGGCGATTGTAAGCCAACTATGTATCTCTTTCCCTTATGTATTACATGGGTTGTGTGAAGATTACCTCACTTGCGACATTGCTTTCAATGCGGTTATGCCTCTAAGTCGTGCTTCGACACGTGGGAGATATAGCCGCATCGAGGGCGTTACACAAGCATGCAACATACTCTGAGTTGTCCCACGTTCCCACGCCCGCCAGGTTTGTCGGATGGTCGTTCCGGCTTCTCCGGATTTCAACAGTAAGGATGAATCATTTAAAACAGACTTAAAGTTTATCTCTGTGTATTCTACTGACAAGGACGCAGAGAAGACATTTGACAGTTTCAATAGAATGCATATGATTTGGACAGATAGATTTTGAGATAGAAAGCATAGAGAGATTAGGGTCCGATCACATTCACTTAGTTCAAAAGATTCAACTAGGAAGACATTGCTATAAGTGAATGCTGTAGAGGACAGAACAATATATATCAGAAAGCAACCAAATCAACATAGTGAAGAAAATCATGAAGATAGGTTGAAGTTGAAGACAAATCAAATGCGAAGATATTGAGAAATAACGCCATGAGTGAAACACTTCAAACAAAGAAATTTGGTGGTGGCTACCCACCGATAGGAAGTATTAGACCGGACATGGCGCACAATTATCGTGGCGCTCAAGTCAAATTCACGTTAATGTATTCACACTCGTAATGTAAGTCTTCATTGATTGAAGATATCGTTACTTCGTGTGTTGCACATCTAAGTCATCAACATGCATAAGTGTTAGGATGTGTGCTTGATCACGAACATTTGAGGATTCCAAGATATTTAGCTCACACCGTAACTTGCAAAACCTTTTCTCATCCAAGGGCTTTGTGAAGATATCTGCCGCTTGCTCTTCAAGTTTGACGTGAATGATGTCAATATCTTTCTTCATGACATGATCCCGAGAAAATGATGACCAATTTCAATGTGCTTTGTCTTCGAGTGTGCTGGACTGGATTGTTGGCAATCTTGATGGCGCTTTCGTTGTCGCAGAAGAGAGGTACTTGTTTCAGATTGATGCCATAGTCCTTGAGAGTTTGCTTCATCCATAGAAGCTGAGCACAGCAATATCCAAAGAGCAATGTATTCAGATTCAGCGGCTTGAGAGTGATACACGCTCGCTTCTTTGAAGACCAACAGACAAGTGATCGTCCCAAAGTGACATGTGCCTGATGTAGACTTGCGATCCACCTTGTCACCAGCATAATCAACATCCGAAAATCCAACCAAATCAAAATTTGAGCCCTTGGATACCATAATCCGAGTGTTGGGGTGTGAGCCAAATATCGAAGAATTAAGCTTCACAGCTAAGTGATGCGATTCCTTTGGTGCCGCTTGGAATCGAGCACATGCAAACACTAAGCATAATATCTGGCCTAGATGCACATAGGTAAAGTAAGGAACCAATCATGGAGCGGTATACCTTTTGATCGAACTCTTTACCATTGTCGTCGGTACCCAGATGGTGTTTGGCTTGCATTGGCGTCGTGTATCCTTTGCACTCTTGCATTCCAAACTTCTTCAGACAATCTTGGAGGTATTTTTCTTGAGATATAAAGGTGCCATTCCTTTGTTGACGAATATGAAGACCAAGGAAGAACTTGAGCTCTCCCATCATGGACATCTGATATTGTTCTTGCATCATGTATCCAAATTCATCACTATACTTCGGTTGGTGCAGCCAAGATAATGTCATCCACATATATTTGGCATACAAACAGTTCTCCATCATATGTCTTCGTGAAGAGTGTGGGATCAAGGGATCCAGGTTTGAAGCCTTTGCTCTTCGAAGTCTTTGATCGTATCATACCAAAGCGTGAGGAGCTTGTTTGAGGCCATACAATTGCTTTATTTAGCTTGTACACCATATCGGATGTTTTGGATCTTCAAAGCCGTGGTTGAGCGACATATACTTCTTCTTCAACATTGCCGTTGAGAAATGCACTCTTCACATCCATTTGATATAGCAAGATGTTGTGGTGGTTAGCATAGGCTAGTAGTATGCTAATAGCTTCAAGCCTAGCTACAGGAGCAAATGTTTCATCAAGTCAATTCCTTCAACTTGAGTATATCCTTGAGCCACAAGACGTGCTTTGTTTCGGCGACTTGACCTTGCTCATCTTGCTTGTTTCGATATATCCATTTGGTGCCAATTATGTTATGCTTATGAGGGTCGTATGCTTGACAAGTTCCCAAACATTGTTTAGCTTGAACTATTGAAGTTCTTCTTGCATAGCTTGTATCCATTCTGGTTCCATAAAGGCTTCAGCAACTTTCTTGGGTTCTGATATTGACACAAAAGAAAAGTGCCCACAGAAATTTGCTAGTTGTGTTGCTCTTGAGCGAGTAAGCGGACCAGGTGCATTGATGCTATCGATTATCTTCTCAATCTGTACTTCATTTGCAACTCGAGGATGAACTGGACGAAGACTTTGCTCTTGCTGATCACTGTCATCATTGGGAGGATTGTCTTCAGGCTGAGCATTTTCTTCAGGTTGGTTAGTGTGACGCCCCAAGACCGGAGCTTCAGTTGCCTTCCAGGGTTTCCGAGTTTTGCCATGTGATTTGTTTTGTTTTTGCATTGCATCATGCCATCATGCCTTCATGCCATTTAATTTTTAAAACTCATCTAAATAAATTGTATGGATTTTTCGATCCATTTAAATCGAGGGAAGGTTGACTTCTCTTTATAACATACCTTCCCGATATTAGGGAGCTATTTAAATTATTCCATTTATTTGGAATTGATCATAACTCACTTGCAAAATAATTTCGTTCCTTTTTCTGCTTCAAGGTTGGTCTCCAAACCTTGCCATTATTATTCTATCATTTTCCGGAGATCCACCAAAAATCCTTGGGCCATTTTTGTTAAATTCTTCATATTTTTGTGAGCCCGGGAAAATTGCCCTCGTTCCCAAATTCTTTCCCTAACCTTCCTTTCTTTTCTTATTTCTTTTTTTCTTTTCTGCTAAATATAAAGAGTAGAAAGGAGAGAGAGAAGAGATCCCAGCCAGGCCTCTGGCCATTTTCTTTCCAGCCCAGCCGGCCTCTAAGGCCCAGCCCTCCTAGCGCCTCCCTCCAGGCCGGCTTCCAAGGCCCAGCTGTGGCCTGACCTAGTCGGCCCAAGAGGCCTGCCCGCTCTTCCCTAGCCCGCAGCCTTCCTCCTCTCGACTCCCACCAGCGCCGCCTCCCTGCCCGATTCCCCTTCTCCCAAAGATCTCCCAGATCTCTCCCTCCTCCTCCCGACCACATCGCCAGGAGCGCCACCAGCCGCCACCCCTCGTCCTCACTCTCCCGATCCCCCTCATCTTCCCTCGTCGCCTCCACGCGGTTCCCAGCGCCACGCCCTTCCTCCCGTCGCCGCTTCCTGCCACGGCGCCGAGGAGCGCGCCGAGCCCACCCGTCCGCCTCGGGCCGGCCAGGCCCCCAGCGCCGCCTCTCTTCTCCTCGCCTGATCGGGACCTCCCGTCGCCCGTCCACGACCAGGCGGACCCCGGTGGCCTCCTCGTCGCCCGACGAGCTCCACCAGAGCGCCCGCGCCAGATCCAGTCTTCTCCAAGCCGCCGCCGTCCCTTCTCCGACTGCCCGCATGGTCGCCTCTGCCTGACTCCGCGTCCTGCGCCTCCGGCGACCTCGCCACCCCTCGCCTGTTCCCACCTCCGGCGCACCAAGCTTGCCGCCTCGCCCCATGTAGTCCCTTTCGGTCGGGAGAGGAGCTCTGATCCTGCGCCGCTAGTCCCGCTGCTTTTGCCGAGCACGCCGGGCCCCAAAGACTGGTCGCTGTCGTCCTCACCTGCTGCCGCTACTCTGTTGCCGCCCTCCATGTCGCCCAGCTCGTCCCGCCCGTTCCCGGATGGATCCGCGTCCCTGCGCCTCCCGGTTCTCTCTCGCGCCCTCGCTTTCACGCCAAGGCCAAGACACCAGGGGCGCTAAGGCCATCTTCAGGTTTTTCGCCAAGTACCAGGAGGTTGTTGACCCGTCGAGTTCACCTACATACGTGCACGTCCACCGAACCCGGAAACGCCAAGTACCCCTTCGGAGATGCCAAGATCGACTACACGGTGATGCGCCAAGTAACCCCCTCGGATCGTCAAGTTCGACTACACGTGAACAACTACTTCCGTGGTTAACGACAAGTACCCCTACGCGCGAAGACGCTAAGTCCGTTTCGGGATTCTTCAAGTACCTTTACCGACGACCCCGGACATCTACGAAAAACGTGTACAACTACCGTCGCCGAAGACCTGTGTAACGGAACCGTCAAGTACTTCCTCTTCGAAACGTGTACGACTACGAAACGAGAACGACTACTTCCACGACGTCCGTGAACAACTACCGACGCCGCCGTGAAACACTACTTCCTCTACCGTCGCCGTGTACCACTACTTCCCTCAGCGATCATCGCGAGAACGACTACTTCCCTCTACGAAACTCGACCCGTCCCGATTGCTCGCTTCGGAGGTATAACCACCGAGACGACCGCCGTGATCGAATCATCCTTGCGATGCCCCTCTTTTGCCATGCCACCGTTCCGTGGGAACCCGGAATCCGGGATCACCCCACCATCTTGCATGACTCGCTTCACACGCTTTCCTTTGTACCGATATCTCAATCGAGTTATCGGAACCGATATGTTGCCGTGGCACCATTTTCGGATTCGCTGTCGTGGCACCCTTTCTTCCACCACGGTGACATAATGCTTCATATCATGCTCATGTCAACGCTTTTCATAAAATTGCATAAACTTGCACATGTCATCCGCATCATGTTAACAACATTTAAATGTTTATAATTGTTGTTTGCTTTAATTTTGCTTAAATGCCATGCTAAAATGATTTATCTCATAACTAAATAACCGTAACTCGGATTTAAATAAATTATATATGTAAATGGGGTAGAAAAATGCCTAGTTTAACATGGTAGCATTACTTTGCATGTTTAACAACATTAAAATTGTGTTTAGGGCAGAACAGTACCTAATCCATAATTTGCATATGGGGATTTTCCGGAATTGTTGTTCGTTGTTTCCGGCCTCATTTAAACTTGCCTAAATAGGTAGTTTAATTATGCTTCACCTCTTGCCATGTTTAATAACATTTAATATTGTTGAGTACCTAACCGAGATCAAACTAAATATGTCAATGTGGTGTTTTGTCAATATGCAATTCGTTGCATATTGAGCTCCACTTAATTTGTAGGATTGTTTGTGCATATTGCCATGCCATGCTATTTAAACCGGTCATGCATCATACTTGATTGTGCATCATGACATGTTTATGTGATGGTTGTTTACTATGTTGTTTGCTTCTTTCCGGTTTGCTTCTCTCGTTAGCTTCGGTTTTCGTTCCGGAGTTGTGAGGATTCATTCGACACCGTCCGTTTGTCTTCTTCATGGATTCGTTCTTCTTCCTTGCGGGATTTCAGGCAAGATGACCATACCCTCGAAATCACTTCTATCTTTGCTTGCTAGATGCTCGCTCTTTTGCTATGCCTATGCTGCGATGCCTACCACTTGCTATATCATGCCTCCCATGTTTCCATGTCAAGCCCCTAACCATCCTTTCCTAGCAAACCGTTGTTTGGCTATGTTACCGCTTTGCTCAGCCCTCTTATAGCGTTGTTAGTTGCGGTGAAGATGAAGTTTGTTCCTTGTTGGAACATGGAGATGTTGTTCCTTGTTGGAACATGTTTACTTGTTGGGATATCACAATATATCTTATTTAATTAATGCATCTATACACTTGGTAAAGGGTGGAAGGCTCGGCCTTATGCCCGGTGTTTTGTTCCACTCTTGCCGCCTCTAGTTTCCGTCATATCGGTATTATGTTCCCGGATTTTTGCGTCCCTAACGCGGTCGGGTGATTTATGGGACCCCTTGACAGTTCGCTTTGAATAAGACTTTTCCAAAGAAGGCCCAACATTGGTTTTACCATTTGCCTCACCTATGCCCTTTTTCCCTTGGGTTTCGGAGCCCGAGGGTCATCTTTATTTAGCCCCGGGCCAGTTCTCTTTGAGTGCTGGTCCAAACCGAAGCGATGTCCGGCGCCTCAAGGCAATCAGGGTTTATGCCAACCCGACGCCTTGCTCATCCGGTGTGCCTGAGACCGAGATATGTGCAGCTCCTATCAGATTTGTCGGCACATCCGGCGGCTTTGCTGGTCTTGTTTTATTGCTGTGAAATGTCTTGTAGCCGGATTCGAGACTGATCGGGTCTTCCCGGGAGAAGGAATATCCTTCGTTGATCGCGAGAGCTTATCATGGGCTAAGTTGGGACACCCTGCAGGTTTTGAACTTTCAAAGCCGTGCCCGGTTATGTGGCAGATGGGAATTTGTTAATGTCCGTTGTAGAAAACCCGGTTGATCTTAATTAAAATACACCAACGGCGTGTGTAACTGTGATGGTCTCTTCTCGTGGAGTCCGGGAAGTGAACACGTGTTGGAGTTATGTTTGACGTAAGTGGTTTCAGGATCACTTCTTGATCATAGTTGTTCGACCGTGCTTTGCCTCCTCTTCTCGCTCTCTTTTGCGTATGTTAGCCACCATATATGCTAGTCGCTTGCTGCAGCTCCACCTCACTACCCTGTCCTACCTTTAAGCTTAAATAGTCTTGATCTCGCGGGTGTGAGATTGCTGAGTCCCCGTGACTCACAGATACTTCCAAAACCAGTTTGCAGGTGCCGATGAACCGTGCAGGTGACACACCCGAGCTCAAGGAGGAGCTCGATGAAGACTTTGTGCATTGTGTTGTTTCGTTTCAGCTGATCAGTAGTGGAGCCCAGTTGGGACGATCGGGGATCTGTGTAGCATTTGGGGTAGTCTTCTTTTATTTTGGTTCCGTAGTCGGACCTTGTTTGTATCTGTATGATGTAATGTTTTACTCATGTATTGTGTGAAGTGGCGATTGTAAGCCAACTATGTATCTCTTTCCCTTATGTATTACATGGGTTGTGTGAAGATTACCTCACTTGCGACATTGCTTTCAATGCGGTTATGCCTCTAAGTCGTGCCTCGACACGTGGGAGATATAGCCGCATCGAGGGCGTTTCAAGTTGGTAATCAGAGCCTTCCCCGACTTAGGAGCCCCCTACTTGATTGTTTGCTGGCGTTGTTGAGTCTAGAATGGAAAATGTTTTGAGTCTTAGGATTATATATATCGGAGAGTAGGATTTTTTACTCCTCGGTCCCTTCGTCGCTCTGGTGAGGTATCCCGACGAGAGTTTTGACTTTTCTCTCCTCAAATATCACTAAAAATTTTTTAGGATCACGTGGGTATCTTGGAATCGTTCCGATGGTTTTGTGACGAGAACATTGTTCTTGGTGCCTCGACATTTAGGGGTTGTGGCGGTGTCCCGGGAGTTGAGCTCGAGGTGTTGTCGTCACAATTTTATCGTTGCAGATTCTGGAATACCTGAGTTTTGCCGACATCGAAATCTCTTTTGTGCGCTTGTTGGTGAGATAACCCCGATAGCCCGATCTTGTGGCGAAAAGGGAGTATTGCCATGACTTGTATAACGGATGCTTTTGAAGGTCGAGGTAAACGATTTCGAGGATTTCTTGGTTATGTGTTGAAGGATGGATACAAATGGATCTAGGTATTGTTATTTTGGGTGATATATTTTGTGTCCCTGTATCCCCAACACCAGATTGCATAACCAGAAAGTTTCGGGAGTTTATAGGTGGGAATTCAAGTAGCTCCTAGAATATCTTTCCGACAGATGCATGATACGGGATTGGGTAAATCTCTATCATATGTATTTGTTCCGGCTTATTCTGCAAGCCAAATCCTTTGTTTTTGTTTTGTTTTTTGTGGTATTCGAGTTGCTTCGAAGTCAAGTGTGGATTCCATACCTTATTCTAAATGGTGTTCTCATATTTCTATGTGAATACTAATCCTTCGTGATCATCGAGGTCGTCATGCCAATTCTTTTCTCAACCGGCGTGCTTCTCTTCAAGTGGATCCGATCATTGCAACATTCGCAAGATCAATTCTAACCTTTTTCTCAACGGTGTTCGTTTCATCCGACCTAAGTTGCCTTTGTTTTCCCGCCCTCCCACCCTTTTTCTTCAAGGACTCAGATTTCTTAATCAAGTATCCATTTTGTTGAGTGAAGTTTCTTCATTCTTTTCCTTTAATGTTTTATCCGGTGATTTCTCATGAAGACGCTAAGGAAGCGTTAACCTTATCATTGTTCCATTCTAATTTTCTTCTCCGGTGGATTTAGTTCAAGATTTCGGTGTTGATCTTATCCCTTTTCCTCTTTTCACAATGTTTTCTCATACCGGTGCACCTCATAATCTTTTAGTTCTTGTTATTCTATTGTTCTGGAGTGTTGAAATTATCTCAGAAGATTCGTGTTTCCATCCTTAATCCGTTCAAGCTATTTCAAGATTGATATCTCATTCAAGCCATTTAATTCTACCGGTGCAATATCTATTTCAAGCAATTGTTCAACGGTGGTTCTTTTGAGTGGGCCCTAACCCACAGGTCTTTTCCCAGGATCTTACCTAACTCTTCTAATTTTTTCGGAGTTATTCTAAAATTCTTTGCAAAGTTTGACGTAAGAATGAGTTATCATCAGTCAAATGTCTTTCTCCAAGATCTTTCAAATTATTTTCATTGTTGGTTCGACCTTAATAATTTTCATTCCGGAGTGCCTCAACAATTCATGGTGGTGTTTCTCGTCGTCATTCTCGAATTTTGAAGACCGAAGATGAGTTTCTTTTTATCTCGCTTCTTTCTCTTCAAGATTCATGGTTCTAGCTTCGTGCCATCCTCATAATTGTTTTGATTGTGAGAATTCTTTTAACCCACCCGGAGTAATTCAGGAGTCTTTTCAGTTTGATTCTTCTGAGCCCATCATCTCAGAATTATTCATTCCAGCTTTCAACTCTTGTTTTCCAAATCTTACCGGTGCATCATGCTAGTATTCTCCAATCAGTTCGTCATCTATTCGTTCACATGTATCTAAATCCCCTCAAATATCTTCATTCGTTTTCCAATTCTTCCCGGTGAATTGTGCCTTTGCTACGTTCATTCTCAATTCTTACGGTGGTTTGTTCAAGATTTCACTTCCTTTGTTATCATATTAATTTATTCGTTGTTTCAATCCTACCGGTGGTTCGTTGAAGACCTTCCCAAGTTTGCGCCATATCTATCTTAATCCTTTCTACGAGAATAAGTAGTATGCCAAATCCATTGCTCGTCATCAATTTAATTGGTGAAGGATCATCATAATGTAATTCTTATTCTTGTACCATCGAGTAAATTCAATTCATTATTCCGGAGGTTCATCAAAATTCTTGGTTTCGATTGTTCATCTTTCTTTCCGGAGTTCAAAGTTTTCTCGGTTATATCATTTCAAAGCTTCATCTTATCACTGCAAGGCTTCACCTTGTGTTGTCAACTTCTCTTCCTTTTTATCATCTTTTCATTACCGGAGTTCTTCATGGAGGCTCTACATGATGGTTCATCAAGGATTCTCTTCATTCTTCAATTGTTCTTCAAGATTTCTCTCGGAGTTATGATCCGTCAAGCTATACTCTAAAATAAACATGGTGCTCAACACATGTTTTGTTTTGAGGAGTTCAAGTATTCTTCATCTTGCATTCCGAAGTGCAATTTGTTCTACCTTATCTTTTGAGGTGGTGTTATGTCATTCTCGACAATTTGAGTTCATGTTTCATGTTTGGTCAAGAATGAGGTATTTTAAATCCATCAATCTCTTCATTGGAGTTATCTTGGGCAATATTTCACCTAAAGCTTTCCCTAAGGATTGTTGCTATTTATGGTGCTTATTAATGACCCAAGTTCTTCATTTGTCCTCCCGGTGAAATAAGTTTCTCGTCTCCTTGTTGATATCAATCCAATCAATTGTTTCCGTTGGTGGCAGAAGCTCGCCTCATAATTTTGAGATGTTTTCATAAGCCCACTACAAGCTTATCCTTATCGTTGTTGTTTTTCAAACAACTCCGTTCTAGTCTTCCTCGTAAGGATGTTTCTTTCAAATTCATTTGTGGTAGAAGTTGTCGTTTTCTTCTCCGTCCCTTTATCCCATCAATCTAGATTCTATTCTTTCGTTTCGAAGGCATTGTGATATTGCTCTCTTCACCCATCACCTTGTTTTGCCAAGATCATGTTCTTTTCTTGCTTATCCATTTAACCGGAGTGTGGTGTCTTCTCTTCAAGTTCTTTTCATCTTATCAAGTTTCCTTCTTCTTCCAATCGGAGTGCTGCCTTATTCCTTCTCGATCTAGTTTTAACCGGAGTGGTTTCAATATCTATTTTATCACTAAACCTCTTGGTTCTCGTCGTATCCCTTGTTCCTCTTTTCTAACAGAGTGTTTTCAACTTTGTTCATCTTCGTTGTTTTCTTTCTTTCAAGTTTTTTCAACCTCTCGAGGTTCATTGGTTTCATTCGTTTGTCAAAGAAGCAACTTTGTTTTACCTCTTCCTCTTCCGTTTTTCTCCGGTGCCATCCTAGATCTCGGGACGAGATCCTCTCGTAGTGGTGGAGTGTTGTGACGCCCCAAGACCGGAGCTTCAGTTGCCTTCCAGGGTTTCCGAGTTTTGCCATGTGATTTGTTTTGTTTTTGCATTGCATCATGCCATCATGCCTTCATGCCATTTAATTTTTAAAACTCATCTAAATAAATTGTATGGATTTTTCGATCCATTTAAATCGAGGGAAGGTTGACTTCTCTTTATAACATACCCTCCCGATATTAGGGAGCAATTTAAATTATTCCATTTATTTGGAATTGATCATAACTCACTTGCAAAATAATTTCGTTCCTTTTTCTGCTTCAAGGTTGGTCTCCAAACCTTGCCATTATTATTCTATCATTTTCCGGAGATCCACCAAAAATCCTTGGGCCATTTTTGTTAAATTCTTCATATTTTTGTGAGCCCGGGAAAATTGCCCTCGTTCCCAAATTCTTTCCCTAACCTTCCTTTCTTTTCTTATTTCTTTTTTCTTTTCTCGCTAAATATAAAGAGTAGAAAGGAGAGAGAAGAGATCCCAGCCAGCCTCCGCCATTTTCTTCCAGCCAGCCGGCCTCTAAGGCCCAGCCCTCCTAGCGCCTCCTCCAGGCCGGCTTCCAAGGCCCAGCTGTGGCCTGACCTAGTCGGCCCAAGAGGCCTGCCCGCTCTTCCCTAGCCCGCAGCCTTCCTCCTCTCGACTCCCACCAGCGCCGCCTCCCTGCCCGATTCCCCTTCTCCCGCAGCATCTCCCGCATCTCTCTCCCTCCCCTCCTCCCGACCACATCGCCAGGAGCGCCACCAGCGCCGCCACCCTCGTCCTCACTCTCCCGATCCCCCTCATCTTCCCCTCGTCGCCTCCACGCGGTTCCAGCGCCGCGCCCTTCCTCCCCTGTCGCCGCTTCCCGCCGGCGCGCCGAGGAGCCAAGGCTGAGCCTCAAGCCCGTCCGCCTCGGGCCGGCCAGGCCCCAAGCGCCGCCTCTCTTCTCCTCGCCCGATCGGACCTCCCGTCGCCCCGTCCACGACCAGGCGGACCCCGGTGGCCTCCTCGTCGCCGACGAGCTCCACCAGAGCGCCCGCGCCAGCATCCAGTCTTCTCCAAGCCGCCGCCGTCCCTTCTCCGACTGCCCCACGGTCGCCTCGCGCCGACTCCAGCGTCCTGCGCCTCGGCGACCCTCGCCACCCCTCGCCCGTTCCTCCTCCGGCGCGCACCAAGCTTGCCGCCTCGCCCCATGTAGTCCCGCTCGGTCGGGAGAGGAGCTCCTGATCCTTGCGCCGCTAGTCCCCGTCGTTTTGGCCGGAGCACGCCGGGCCCCAAGCACTGTCGCTGTCGTCCTCACCCTGCTGCCGCTACTCTGTTGCCGCCCTCCATGTCGCCCAGCTCGTCCCGCCTCGTTCCCGGATGGATCCGGCGTCCCTGCGGCCTCCCGGTTCTCTCCTCGCGCCTCCACTTCACGCCAAGGTCAAGACACCAGGGCGCCAAGGCCATCTTCAGGTTTTTCGCCAAGTACCGGGAGGTTGTTGACCCGTCGAGTTCACCTACATACGTGCGCCCACGAACCCGAACGCCAAGTACCCCTTCGGAGATGCCAAGATCGACTACACGGTGATGCGCCAAGTAACCCCCTCGGATCGTCAAGTTCGACTACACGTGAACAACTACTTCCGTGGTTAACGACAAGTACCCCTACGCCCGAAGACGCTAAGTCCGTTTCGGGATTCTTCAAGTACCTTTACCGACGACCCCGGACATCTACGAAAACCGTGTACAACTACCGTCGCCGAAGACCTGTGTAACGGAACCGTCAAGTACTTCCTCTTCGAAACGTGTACGACTACGAAACGAGAACGACTACTTCCACGACGTCCGTGAACAACTACCGACGCCGCCGTGAAACACTACTTCCTCTACCGTCGCCGTGTACCACTACTTCCCTCAGCGATCATCGCGAGAACGACTACTTCCCTCTACGAAACTCGACCCGTCCCGATTGCTCGCTTCGGAGGTATAACCACCGAGACGACCGCCGTGATCGAATCATCCTTGCGATGCCCCTCTTTTGCCATGCCACCGTTCCGTGGGAACCCGGAATCCGGGATCACCCCACCATCTTGCATGACTCGCTTCCGTCACGCTTTCCTTTGTACCGATATCTCAATCGAGTTATCGGAACCGATATGTTGCCGTGGCACCATTTTCGGATTCGTTGCCGTGGCACCCCTTTCTTCCACCACGGTGACATAATGCTTCATATCATGCTCATGTCAACGTTTTCATAAAAATTGCATAAACTTGCACATGTCATCCGCATCATGTTAACAACATTTAAATGTTTATAATTGTTGTTTGCTTTAATTTTGCTTAAATGCCATGCTAAAATGATTTATCTCATAACTAAATAACCGTAACTCGGATTTAAATAAATTATATATGTAAATGGGGTAGAAAAATGCCTAGTTTAACATGGTAGCATTACTTTGCATGTTTAACAACATTAAAATTGTGTTTAGGGCAGAACAGTACCTAATCCATAATTTGCATATGGGGATTTTCCGGAATTGTTGTTCGTTGTTTCCGGCCTCATTTAAACTTGCCTAAATAGGTAGTTTAATTATGCTTCACCTCTTGCCATGTTTAATAACATTTAATATTGTTGAGTACCTAACCGAGATCAAACTAAATATGTCAATGTGGTGTTTTGTCAATATGCAATTCGTTGCATATTGAGCTCCACTTAATTTGTAGGATTGTTTGTGCATATTGCCATGCCATGCTATTTAAACCGGTCATGCATCATACTTGATTGTGCATCATGACATGTTTATGTGATGGTTGTTTACTATGTTGTTTGCTTCTTTCCGGTTTGCTTCTCTCGTTAGCTTCGGTTTCGTTCCGGAGTTGTGAGGATTCATTCGACACCGTCCGTTTGTCTTCTTCATGGATTCGTTCTTCTTCCTTGCGGGATTTCAGGCAAGATGACCATACCCTCGAAATCACTTCTATCTTTGCTTGCTAGATGCTCGCTCTTTTGCTATGCCTATGCTGCGATGCCTACCACTTGCTATATCATGCCTCCCATGTTTCCATGTCAAGCCCCTAACCATCCTTTCCTAGCAAACCGTTGTTTGGCTATGTTACCGCTTTGCTCAGCCCCTCTTATAGCGTTGTTAGTTGCAGGTGAAGATGAAGTTTGTTCCTTGTTGGAACATGGAGATGTTGTTCCTTGTTGGAACATGTTTACTTGTTGGGATATCACAATATATCTTATTTAATTAATGCATCTATACACTTGGTAAAGGGTGGAAGGCTCGGCCTTATGCCTGGTGTTTTGTTCCACTCTTGCCGCCCTAGTTTCCGTCATATCGGTATTATGTTCCCGGATTTTTGCGTCCCTAACGCGGTCGGGTGATTTATGGGACCCCCTTGACAGTTCGCTTTGAATAAGACTTTTCCAAAGAAGGCCCAACATTGGTTTTACCATTTGCCTCACCTATGCCCTTTTTCCTTGGGTTTCGGAGCCCGAGGGTCATCTTTATTTAGCCCCCGGTCAGTTCTCTTTGAGTGCTGGTCCAAACCGAAGCGATGTCCGGCGCCTCAGGCAATCGGGGTTTATGCCAACCCGACGTCTTGCTCATCCGGTGTGCCTGAGACCGAGATATGTGCAGCTCCTATCAGGTTTGTCGGCACATCCGGGCGGCTTTGCTGGTCTTGTTTTATTGCTGTGAAATGTCTTGTAGCCGGATTCGAGACTGATCGGGTCTTCCGGGAGAAGGAATATCCTTCGTTGATCGCGAGAGCTTATCATGGGCTAAGTTGGGACACCCTGCAGGGTTTTGAACTTTCAAAGCCGTGCCTGCGGTTATGTGGCAGATGGGAATTTGTTAATGTCCGGTTGTAGAAAACCGAAGTTGATCTTAATTAAAATACACCAACCGCGTGTGTAACTGTGATGGTCTCTTCTCGGCGGAGTCCGGAAGTGAACACGATGTTGGAGTTATGTTTGACGTAAGTGGTTTCAGGATCACTTCTTGATCATAGTTGTTCGACCGTGCTTTGCCTCCTCTTCTCGCTCTCTTTTGCGTATGTTAGCCACCATATATGCTAGTCGCTGTTGCAGCTCCACCTCACTACCCTGTCCTACCTTTAAGCTTAAATAGTCTTGATCTCGCGGTGTGAGATTGCTGAGTCCCGTGACTCACAGATACTTCAAAACCAGTTTGCGGTGCCGATGAACCGTGCAGGTGACACACCGAGCTCAAGGAGGAGCTCGATGAAGACTTTGTGCATTGTGTTGTTTCGTTTCAGCTGATCAAGAGTGGAGCCAGTTGGGACGATCGGGGATCTGTGTAGCATTTGGGGTAGTCTTCTTTTATTTTGGTTCCGTAGTCGGACCTTGTTTGTATCTCAGTATGATGTAATGTTTTACTCATGTATTGTGTGAAGTGGCGATTGTAAGCCAACTATGTATCTCTTTCCTTATGTATTACATGGGTTGTGTGAAGATTACCTCACTTGCGACATTGCTTTCAATGCGGTTATGCCTCTAAGTCGTGCCTCGACACGTGGGAGATATAGCCGCATCGAGGGCGCGTTCGCTTAGGTGCGAAATGATAAGTTCTTCTTGAGGCTGTGCTTGAAGGCATGATTTCACCAGCCCCATCAGCTTGATAGATTATTTGGGCGGAGCTTCGTCTAGTGTGCTTGGCAGGAACTCTCTTTGTGAACCATTGGTTTCATCAAATCGCACATCTACAGATTTCGACGATTTTGTAGAGATAAAGGTTGAAGACTACTGTAGGAGTGCGAGTCCTTTCCAGAATCGAGCATGAAGCCTTCGTGAGCTTTGGGTTCAAATTTTGACTTGTGATGGGGATCCTTGATCCAGCACTTAGCCCCAAATACTCTGAAGTAACTGACATTTGGCTTCTTGCCAGTAAGGAGCTCATAGGATGTTTTGTTCAGAAGTTATGGATATAAACACGGTTGATGACGTGACAAGCTGTATCAATGGCTTCAGGCCAGAACTTTCTTGGTGTCTTGTACTCGTCGAGCATTGTTTGAGCCATCTCAATGAGGGTTCTGTTCTTGCGCTCCACGATGCCATTTTGCTGAGGTGTGTATGGAGCAGAGAACTCATGAGTGATTCCCATGGTATCCATATAAAGATCAAGTCCGGTGTTCTTGAATTCAGTGCCGTTATCACTTCTGATATGCTTGATCTTGATGCCATAATTGTTCATTGCTCGATTGGCAAAGCGTTTGAAGACATCTTGCACTTCAGTCTTGTAGAGAATTATGTGCACCCATGTGTATCTTGAGTAGTCATCAACAATGACGAAGCCATAGAGACAAGCAGTTGTTGTGAGGGTAGAGTAATGAGTAGGGCCAAACAAATCCATGTGTAACAGCTCGAAGGGTTGAGATGTCGTCATGATTGTCTTTGAGGGGTGCTTTGCCCTAGTCATCTTTCTAGCTTCGCAGGCACCACACAAATGATCCTTCTTGAACTTGACACCTTTGATGCCAATGACATGCTTCTTCTTGGCGAGTGTGTGTAAGTTTCTCATGCTAGCATGCCCCAGCCTCCGATGCCAGAGCCAGCATTCTGAAGCTTCTGCAAGAAGACATATGACAAGCTGTGGACCTGCTGAGAAATCTACCATGTATAGATCATATTTCCTATACCCTTCAAAGACTAGAGACTTGTCAGATTCCATTAGTACAAGGCAACGATATTTTCCGAATATCACAATCATGTTCAAGTCACAAAGCATTGAGATAGACATCAAGTTGAAACCAAGGGATTCAACAAGCATCACTTTATCCATGTGTTGATCCTTTGAGATTGCAACTCTACCTAGACCCAATACCTTGCTTTTACCAATGTCAAGAAATGTGATGTGACTCTTGTCGATGGACATAAGGTTGAGTCCATGAGAAGACTTGATCACCAATCATATAATTAGTGCATCCATTGTCCATAATCCATTCTCAAGCATGAGGTGTCATGCCCTCAAGATGCGCTTAGGGGATAGGCTTCACCAAGAGCATTGTGAAGCATAAACATTTGACGGGCAAGTGGCTTATTGAAGCTTAAATCAAGATTAGGACTGATAGGATGAATGGAAAACGATTCAAGAACAAAATACATAGTGAGACCATTTGGGCATTTGATCTTGTGCCCTACAAGATGTTTTAGGTCCCCAGCAATATCATCAGACGCCTTTGATTTTCGGCTGGAGACCCTTTCCTGCAAAAGAGAGTTAATTCTTCTTAACCACCCACATCTTCAGGGGTGGCTTAGAAGCAATGAGTCTAAGTGCAGCATCTGAGAACTTCGGCTTTGGTGCCCTAGCAAATAGCCTTGCAGGAGATGAATGATACTCATATGAATAAGCAGAAAAGTTCTTAGTTCTATGAACATAGCGGTTTGAAGACACACGCTCATATTCATAAATTTGAGTACGGTTTCCCTACAAAACATTGGCGTTAGGGTGACTCAGGTGAGTCCTCTGTCTGTATGAAGCCTTTGGACCATATGACGCCTTAGGTATGGGGTTTTTCTTCTTCCCAGGTGGTGTCATGATGACATTCACTAGAAGATTCTCAAGATAGCTTTTGGGAACCCAGATCTTCTTCATAGGCGGTCCATTCCGGCAGTTAGTACCAATATACCTGGCAAACACTTCACCGTTCTGATTCTTGAACATCTTATAGTTTGCATCAAAGGATTCATCAATGATAATAGGGTTAGCACAGTAAAGCCGGATAAGGTGGATGGATCCATCAAGGTCCCTTTGCAACAACCCATGTGGTTTTGGGATACCGCCGGGCTTCCAAAGAGGAACCATCACCATTCATTTTCCTCTCGAACCCAACACCCTCTTTCCTAGGGTTTCGGTTCAGAATCTGCTTTTTGAGGACATCGCAGTGTCTCGATGCCCTTTCGACTTTTATACATCCCTATTTCAAGCAATGTCTTCAACCTAGAATTTTCATCAGCAATAGCAGTGGTATCCTCCACAGAGGGGTTAGTTACCACATTAGTAGTTGAAGACAATGCAACAGTAGCAGCAGTTGAACATTCAGCAACAGAGGTAGCGATATCACGATCAAGACATTTTAGACATGGTGGTTCAAATCCATCCTAAGCGGAACTGATCTGTTGAGCGCGAAGTGACTCATTCTCTTTTTGAAGATCTTCATGAGCCGCTCTCAATTTCTCAAGCTCTTGCTTCCTTTGAAGATAATCATAGGAGAGCCTTTCATGAGTAGTTGAGAGCGTTTCATGACGACTTTCAAGTTCTTGGTACTTAGCATGAAGATTTTTAATGTCTTCAACTAAGGACTGTGAACGTGTCATTTTCGTGTCCAACAGGTCATCGCTTTTGTCTAACAGTTTTTGAGTATGTTCCATAGCTCTTTGTTGTTCGGTTGCAATTTTAGCATGTGTTTTGTAGTTGGGTTTGGATTCACAATCAGAGTCATCTTCACTTGATGTTTGAAAGTAAGCATCACGTGATTTTACCTTGGCACCGCGTGCCATGAAGCGATAGGTGGGGAGCAGGGTCGTCCTTGTCATCGCCTTCAGCGTTGGTGTAGAAGTCATTGTCTTGATGTTGAAGATGGACTTGGCAACATAGGCTGTGGCTAAAGCCGACTTGCAACGCCTGAGGTTGGACTCCTCTTGGACTCCACCTCCACCTCCTCGAAGCAGACTCCTCCTCTGAATCCATTTCCTTTCCAACAAAAGCACGAGCCTTGCGGATGAGCTCTTCTTATGAGATGAAGACTTTGATGAGGACTTGGAAGAAGACTTGAAGATTTCTTCTTTTTCTTGTCATCGTAATCATATTCCTTGCTCTTCTTCTTCTTCTTCTCATTGTCCCACTTGTGGACACTTAGAGATATAGTGTCCAGTTTTCTTGCACTTGTGACAGGTTCTCTTCTTGTAGTCTTGAGTGGAAGCTTCAACATTTCTTGAGCTGGATCGTGAAGACTTTCTGAAGCCTTTCTTCCTAGTGAACTTCTGGAACTTCTTCACAAGCATAGCAAGTTCCTTTCCAATGTCTTCAGGATCATCAGAACCGCAGTCAGATTCTTCTTCAGATGAGGAAACAACTTTTGCCTTCAAAGCGCGAGTTCGGCCATAGTTGGGACCATAGATATCTCTTTTCTCAGAAAGCTGGAGCTCATGTGTGTTGAGCCTCTCAAGAATATCAGGCGGATCGAGTGTCTTGAAGTCAGGACGTTCTTGTATCATGAGGGCAAGGGTGGCAAAAGAGCTGTCAAGTGATCTCAGTAGTGTCTTGACGATTTCATGCTTGGTGATCTCAGTGGCCCCGAGAGCATGAAGCTCATTTGTGATGTCAATGAGGCGATCAAATGTGAGCTGGACATTTTCATTGTCGTTTCTCTTGAAGCGGTTGAAGAGGTTGCGAAGAACACTGATCCTTTGATCTCTCCGGTTGAGACGCTTCGTTGACCTTGGATAGCCAGTCCTGCACTAACTTCGGCGTTTCGAGCACTCACACGGCCATACTGTCCTTTGGTCGATGACCACGATGATGTTCTTTGCAGAGAGTCCAGTTGAATGAACTTCTTGACATCAGCAGGGTGACACCTTCACCAGATTTAGGAACGCCGTTCTTGACGACATACCGAGGTCGACATCAATGGCTTCAAGATGCATGCATCTTATTCTTCGATAGGGATAGTCAGTTCCATCGAACACGGGCAAGCAGCGGAGACTTTGATTATCCCCGCGATCGACATAGCTAAAACTCGGTGGTTAAACGAATCACACGTAACAAGGGAGTACCTTGCTCGATACCAATTGAAAGTGCTAGTTGTCGACTAGAGGGGGTGAATAGGCGATTTTAGGAAAGTCTTCAAAACACGGATGTTTCAAGACAAACAATAGAAATGACCTAATTGATATGCAGCGGAAGATAAACTACAACAAGCAAACCATAGTCAAGTATGCAATAACGTGAAAGTACAAGACTAATAGCAGCTTGGTAGAAAGGATCAAGATGGAAGATAGTGAGAAGCCAATCAACAAAAGTAGTCAAGCAATGAAGTCAAATAGGTATGATAGATAGGCAATGACTTCACGAAGACAAACTCTAAGTAAGGTGAGGGAGAAGATAGAACCAGTCACTTGTTGAAGACACAAGATTTGTTGGACCAGTTCCAGTTGCTATGACAACTGTACATCTGGTTAGGGAGGCTGAGATTCAACTCAGAAGACCGCGTCTTCACCTTATTCCCCTTGAGCTAAGGACACACAGTCCTCGCCCAATCACTCTGGTAAGTCTTCAAGGTAGACTTCCGAACCTTCACAGACTATGTTCACCGGCAATCCACAATGACTCTTGGATGCTCAGAACGCGACGCCTAACCGGGCCGGAGGATTCACAGTCCTCAAGTGTAATAAGTCTTGAGTCACAGATAGAAAGACTTCAGATGATGCCTAACACTCTTTGGCTCGGGTGTTTGGGCTTTGTCCTCATAAGGATTTCTCTCTCAAAGGCTTCGAGGTGGGTTGCTCTCAAACGACAAAAGCCGTGCACTAACTCTGAGCAGCCACCAATTTATGGTGTAGGGGGTGGGCTATTTATAGCCACTAGGCAACCCGACCTGATATGTCCGAAATGACCCTGGGTCACTAAGGAACTGACACGTGTTCCATCGGAAGAGTACTGTACGTGGAGAGGCTGAGAGCTGGGTCCACGGCAGCCGCAAGGAAGTGCCTCCTTATTACGCAAGAAAATAATTATTCCTCCAATCGACAAGAGGACCCACCGGACGGGCCACCAGATTTCGCGGAAAAACGTTTCCCGATCGCTATGACCCACCGGATGGGCCACCGTATTTCGTGAAAAAAACGTTTGCCCCTGACTGTTGGAACCCACCGGACGGACCACCTTATTTCGCGAAAAAAATGTCCCCCCCGCTCTCAGCTCAGACCCACTGGAAGTGCCTCCTTATTACGCACAGAAAAATGAATACTCCCCCTGCTAGCTGGGACCCACCATGGTGGGAGGCTGACTTGTGGGCCTACTAAGTTGACGGGGACAGAGGGCTTTGTCAACTTAGTCAATATGAACGATTCTAGCTCCAAAGGATCATGCGATGTCCATCCAACGGCCGTCGTGCTTCTTCAATCTCTGCTCTTCCTACTCCGGCCGCTCAAACAAGCGGCCAAGGGACTCTCGCTCCCTCCTCCCCACGGCCGGCTGTGCTGCCACGCAGAGCCTCACCGCCCCACCGTATTCCTATCGCTGGCCTAGCCATCCTCTACTCACCCACACCGTTGTTATTCTCCGGTGAGGGCAGACGAACCAAGAAACCCTCGTGATAGTCGTATTCCCCTCGTGTGGGAAACAAGCTGCCGAGTCTTCCCTGCCTCCGTGTCGCTCCTTCCTAGGCCTCGCCGCCGCCCATCGCCTGGTGCTCTCGGCGCGCGTGGTGAACGTGGTCAAGGAACGGCTTCCATCGGACGTGGATCAGACGTGGAGAGGCCGACACCGGGTCCATGGCCGCAGCAAGGAAGTGCCTCCTTATTACGCGCAAAATAATTATTCCTCCACCTGACATATGGGACCCACCAGAAGGGCCTCTGTATTTCACGAAAAAAACATGCCCCCCGCTGACATGTCGGACCCACCAGCTATCTTCGCACGCAAGGAAGTGCCTCCTTATTACGCATAAAAAAATGAATACTCCCCCTGCCAGCTGGAACCCAGCATAGTGGGAGGCTAACTTGTGGGCCTACCAAGTTCACGAGGACGGAGGGCTTTGTCAACTTAGTCAATATGAATGATTCTAGCTCCTGTTACCGTACGATGTTCATCCAACGGCCATAGTGCTTCTTCAACCTCTGGTCTTCTTGCTCTAGCCGCCCAAACCAGCGCCGGTCGTGCCGCGTGCTCCTGCCTCCCGTGGCCGGTTGTGATGCCGCGGAGGCCTCACCGCCCCCTACTACTCCCACCGCTGGCCAGGCCATCCCTCTACTCACCCACAGTCCTGTTATTCTGCGGCGACAGCAGCCTCACACCGCAGCCGAACCAGTGAACCCTCGTACTCCTCTTTGTGTGGGCATCCACTGCTGCGTCTTCCCCGGCTCTGAGTCGTCCCCTTCCCAGGCCTCGCCGTCGTCCACCGCCGTGGTGCTCTCGGCGCGGTGTGGTCAATGTGGTCAAGGAACGACTTCCATCGGACGTGGAATGTACGTGGAGAGGCTGACAGTTGGGTCCACGGCCGCAGCAAGGAAGTGCCCCCTTATTACGCGCAAAATAATGATTCCTCCACGGCAATGGGACCCACCGGACGGGCCACCGATTTCGCTAAAAAACATTTCCCCTAACTGTTGGGACCCACCAGCTACATCTTCGCACGCAAGGAAGTGCGTCCGCAAAAAACGATTCGCTTCCCCCGCTGTTGGGACCCACTAGCTACATCTTCGCACGCAAGGAAGTGCGTTCGGAAAAAAAGATTCACCCCACGACCGCTGGGACCCACCAGCTACATCTTCGCACAAAGGAAGTGCGTCCGGCAAAAAAAACCAATTAGCCCCTCTTCTCGCTGGGACCCACCAGCTACATTTTCGCACGCAAGGAAGTGCCTGACAGTCGGGACCCACCTGGTCGAAGCATACGTAGCGTTGTCATTCTGGTCGTTTACTTGTACGTACATACTGGACTTTGTAGAGGCGCGCACGTGTTGTAGTAGAGGCGCGCACGTAGCATGTACACGTATGTACAGCGGCCAGGGTGCAAGAAAGAAAATACGGCCACGTACGTACATATGGGCAGGGTCTCGAACGCCTACTCGCGCATAAGTACAGCGAGGGCTTGTGTACATGGCTGGGTCGGAACGGAGAAACATCATCGTAGTAGTGTTCATGGGGAGGCAACGGAATGCGTCGTGTTCATGGGGAGGCAACGGAATGCGTCGTGTTCATCGGGAGGCAACGGAACGTGTGGGAGCCAACCGGCTTGGACGGAACAGGCGCTGGAAACGAGGCTGGCGTACCGCAGAACGGAGGAAACGGCCTTGTGTTCGACCGGCCACATTCGAAACAGGGTCCTGTTGATCGGGAGGGGTCTGGCGTACTGCAAAACAGAGGAAACGGACCTCCTACGGTCGAAACGGGGGTCCTGTTGATCGGGAGGGGTGTGGCGTACCAAAAAACGGAGGAAACAGACCTCCTACGGTCGAAACGGGGGTCCTGTTGATCGGGAGGGGTGTGGCGTACCACAAAACGGACGAAACGGACCTCCTACGGTCGAAACGGGGGTCATGTTCATCGGGAGGGGTGTGGCGTACCGCAAAACGGGACTCCACGGGATACTGTTCTTCTCCACCGTCGACCTCCTCCAGCCTCCACGGGCTCCTGTTCATCCAGCCTCCACCGCTCGGCTACTCCACCTGCTCCATGTTCAACCACCCTCCACCGTCTCACCGTTCATCCAGCCCTCCACACCACGGGTCCTGTTCAACCACCCTCCACAGGCACCCCTCCACCGCTTCACTGCTCATCCAGCCCTCCACACCACGGGTCCCGTTCAACCACCCTCCACAGTGCACCCCTCCACCGCTCACTGCTCATCCAGCCCTCCACACCACGGGTCCTCTTCATCCAGAGGCAAACTCCACCGCCACTTTGCTCATCCACCCCCGCAACGCTCACTGCTCATCCCAGAGGCAGCATCGATCGATCGGTTTCAGTTAACACCATCGATCGATCGCTCGGAATCGATAACGTAGCCTGTAGTAATCGCCGGGTTCGCGAGCCCAACGACGCTCGGGTTCATTAGAGCCAACGCCTCGTACACGCATGTATGTGTACGAGAGAACGTCACCGCTTCGCCCCGACCTCCCACCGTAACTGCAACTCCCGAAATTTTCCTCCCTCGCTTCTACCATGGTTTTTCCGTCATGGACGACCCAAAGAATGTCATGCAGCTGCGTCTCCGCCCGCCTGGACAAAAAGCCCATTTTCTGTCATGATTTTTGTCATAGAAGTAGGAGCCCACCACATCTATGATAATACCGGTTTTGTCACAATTATCGCTATAGAAGTGTCATATGTATGACATAAAAAAGTTTCGTTCGGCCCAAAATGTCACGGATGTGTCTTTTTTTGTAGTGCTCATACCCCGGCTCCCAAACTTCTTTGCCACAAGGCCCAAAACCATTTTGATAGCCTTGTCAAGTTAACCTGATGCAGTGCATGTCCATGTCCGACATGAACCCTTCAGTTCAAGGACACCTAGCAGCACCCCAATTTTATGAGCCCACTACTAGACGTACTTGACGTGCGAAGGTGCAACATCGGGGATGGCAATTCGCTTGATATTCATGAGGGATCATTCTACCATTCTAGCATGCATAGAAACAAAGAAGCATAACAATCACAAATAAACACATATTGTGAAATAGTATGGCTCCTTCATGGACGTTCTTCTAGGCTGGCTCCGACTCCGATGACCATCTAGGAACTCCATCTTGTTTGTCACGCCAGGATGCCAAGCCACCAACCTGATCTCTATTATCCAACTACTACAACTAGTAATGAATTTACATAGAGTCACAAGTCGACACGCAGGTCGTTATACAATATAACGACAGCACTTTGGCTCCTGCCGGCTGACAAACATGACACGCAGGCCATGTATAAATTACACACATGCATCACATACACATGAGCCATACTATTCACATCAAACCTGGAAAACAAAATTATGCATAGAATCGCATTCTACCGGTTTGTATGTCGGGTACGAAATACACGGTGCTACGCACACGGCGGTCCCGCTAGCCGGTTAGCGGGCGGGGTTCGAAGGGACATTTTCAGAAATCACAAAACACATCTGAACTCCGATCAAGCCGAATTTTCTAATCTGACCGATCTTATCGATCATCGCGAGTATGATTCGGGTTTACGTTTCACTATTAACCCCGATGGCAGATGACCGACCGGTAGGGGTAGATCGTGTCACGACCTCATCGATCCCGATTGACAGAAAACATAGCCTCAACGATCCCCATGTGCAGTTGATCACATCAACCGTGCACATAGCCGATCTCATAAACAACAGGAGATCTCATCTGCCGCCTCTACATATCTAATATGCATACGATCTGAATCCAAATCCTATAGCAGATGCTCTGATACCACTGTTGGGTTCTATGATAGGGTGCGTCGACTGCAAAATAAAAAAATACTACACGCAGAACAACAGGAACATGCTACGGGAGATGGATCACAGTTTGTTACCACTAGACGCGCAGTGCCGTGCAGCGGAAGAAGAGTTGGGGCAGCGCGTCTGTGTGGATCGTCTCCTCCTTGTCCGATCTCCCTCGAACAATCGGTCATCCGATCCCACGTACAAGTTCGCCGGAGCGGCGCAAGTGCACCGCCTCTAACGGTTTATGGGGTTATGCATTGTAAAGCATAAAGTAAAAAAACAAATAATGGCAATTCATTTAGAAAAAAAAGTTTGGGCAATTATGATACGGAAGATTCTAGAACAAAGGATAAGTGCTTGTGTTTTGAGGTTGTGCATTATGCTTAAGTTCAACCATGGAGTCTTCTTAATTGTACATGTGGCAGAATCTGGTGGAATGTTGATGATATCCAATGGCTAGTAGTGCTCGGATTTGCCATCTGTGCACTGTCGGATTAGCTTCATCCAACGACCATCTTTCAAAGTTATTCGCACACTAAATAGGGGTATAGATAATGCATAAAAGTTCCTCCAAAAACATCTATAACTAAAGAGAAAAAAATGAATTGCAGTTAAAAGAATGACATTTCTAACAAAAATGTGAATGTGAACTACATATGTGTGCACGTGACCAACACATACATTGTCAATAAAAAAATTTAATGCAAGAAATAACTTATGAGTAACATGCTGTTGGGTTCTACGGTAGGGTGCGTCGACTGCAAAATAATAAAATTCCTACACGCAGAACAACAGGAACATGCTACGGGAGATGGATCACAGTTCGTTACCACTAGACGCGCAGTGCCGTGCAGCGGAAGAAGAGTTGGGGCAGCGCGTCCGCGTGGATCGTCTCCTCCTCATACGATCTCCCTCGAACAGCCGGTCGTCCGAACCCACGTACAAGTTCGCCGGAGTGGCGCAAGTGCACCGCCTCTAACGGTATCCGCGCGTGCAGGAGGAACACCGTGCGGCGGACTGCTAGGTCCGATCACACAGTCGGCAGCGAGTGGAGGTGTCTATTCGCAACACATGCAAACCCTAGTCGCAGCACCGAAGCGATCAACCGCATGAGTGTGCCGTACCTCCACTTTATATAGGCGTCCGTCGCAGGCTCAACACTTGGGCCTCGCACGGACCCTAAAGCCCAAAGTCTACTCGGTCACGTTCCTAGTCCAGTTTAGATCACATCCGACCAGTGTCCTATGAACCGACCTCGTAGGTTCCTTCCCTTAAGTGCGCGACCCCTTAGGTTCAAGTCGGCTTGGTCACAGTTCAGATCACCTCCGACCTGCACGGTTGGTAGCGGCCTCTAGCAAGGCGTGCCGACCACCAAGAAGACTATGAAGCTGGTTAGGCGAACCTGTACAACATGTCACACTTCTGTTCCCTTTGCCTCACGATATATGTTATCGGGCTCAAGGCGAGACTGTCATCCTTGTGCTAGCCCGGCCTCTTTCTCATTCCAGTGATGCCGACCATTATCTGGATTATCTCATAATCCTTGTCGCATGGCCATGCTTATCCTGGTCGGATCACACGAGGGGCCCAGAGTATATCTCTCCTAATCGGAGGGGCAAATCCCATCTTGCTCGACCATGTCTCGCAGCATGGGACTGGACAAACCCGAAACCTACCTTTGTAACTACCCAGTCATGGAGTAGCATTTGGTCAGCCCAAAGCAAGTCTGCCACCATCCCGAGTACATGCGTCAGCTCAGGTCTTAGGACATAGAATGTATGTTGTACTAGAGACTCACATATGACATATCGTTGCGTCTTATAGTTGGGTCTTGTCCGACTCGGCCTTATCTCGACTCGGATCCGACTACGTCGAATCCGACCAGACCTTTCAAGTCCATATTATCCGTTAGCATCCAATGCTCCATGGCTAGTGAGACCAAGCCATCGACCGTGTCATATGCCGGTCTAGTCGGCTCTTGGCGTCCACACGAGCCTTTCGACTAGGGACCTTTTAGGGCAGTCATCATACAATGCATAGTCCAAAAACAAGTCACGTGCTTGCTAATACACATCATTGATAATGTCCAAGGACTATCTTTATTCATAAACACATAGGAAATATCATCATACATGATTGCCTCTAGGGCATATCTCCAACACATGCACGAATTGATGATGTGGTGCTTGCATGCATAGAGTACAAAAACAATGTGATTTATGACTTGCATGCATGACGTGTTCTTGTGCCATAGTTGCATGTCTAGGATAAAAGTGACTAGTGGGTTGTACTAGCTATTTAAGAATAGAAGATGTATACATGGAAGTTGTAGGGAAAGAGATGACATGTATCTCAATTCCTATGAGTAGGGATTGGAAAAGAGATGTCATTTGGTTCACATCATAGGAACTTTTTTATTGAATCTAGAGATGACATGTATCTCAATTCCTATGAGGAGGGACTAGAAAAGAGATGTCATTTGGTTCACATCATAGGAACTTTTCTGTTGAATATACGCTAATGTTTATTTTCCTTTGAAATTATGGGAGTATAGGAATCCATTCATATGAACCAAGTGGTTCTAAAGCTATAAAAATGATATAATGTTTATTTCCTTTGAAATGTGGAGTATACTGAATCTATTCCTATGAACCAATTGGCTCTAAAGTAAAAAATCCTATAAAAATCATATCATATAGAGTTCCTATGATATTCCTCCACACCAATGGATGGTTGGAATTGCTGCGGTGATCTGACGGTCTTTCTTTGTAGACTCCTCCCCATCTTTATAGTTACCTCTCAAGATGAATGAAATGATATATCTTTGGGTATTCTATATGTGCATTTTGGTACATGAAAACTTCGATAAAAGTTTGCGAGGTTCGAATTTTCAATAAAGCTATATGCACTGCATTTTGGAACGGAGGGAGGAGCATACGGCAGTTACTAACACTAACGTGGAAGATTTGTGTGTAGGAGGAGTGGCTGTTCTATTAAATGACATGGCAAAATTGACACTGTTGGATGCCGATCTAACGGTTCTTACGACGTTCGTCAGGAAACGGCTTGTGGAGAACATTTGTCGGATAATGATTTATGGACACATGCATTGCATTGATATGTGCCCCCTCTCTCTCATGCACACACGCACCCTCACGAGTCATGACTCTCCAGAGTCCCCTCGCACCCATCGTCTATCTGCAGGTAGACGTCACACACATATGTGCTCTTCACACCCTACCCTCAGAACTTCTAAAAAACGAAAGGCGCCGTGCACCTTTTATTTTAGCTCACACGTCACACACTTATACTATTACTCTTGTAGCGAACGTTCTTTGGGCATAGTATATTGCACTCTCATGAAGATAAGAAGTGCACGCACGCACTAGTTCTCTCACACCCACTCCCAGGTACACGTAGGAGTGCATTTTTTGAAGCTGGTACAACAAAATCACTCCACTATATATATATATATAAGCAGGAGCCTTAGCGCTTGCTTTACTAGGGTTCCTCTCTTTCACTCTCTCATGCTCTCCAGATCTAAGCAAGACATAGGTGGCCACACTCTCTCTCTGCTCAGGGCTAGTCACAAATCTGGCCGGACCACCTCGACCGGGGCAGGGGTGTAGGTGCATCGTTCACACTTTCACGTCGTGGAGAGGAGGAGACCAGCAGCTGGCTCGTGTCCCAATCGGTGGCAGTGCTGTTCTCTCAGAGAGCACACGGCTCGGGAGGGCCTCAGACCCTTCTTCCTCCTCACGGTATTGTGGCCAAGATCGGCCTCCTCGCCAGTGTTGCCACATGCCGAGCGACCCTCATGTATATAATCCTTCAAAACCTGCCTTGCTCTCTCGCCCCACTCCCCACTTGGCTGCGTGTGGATCTTTTTTAATTCTCAGAGGCTGTTCCAAAGCCACCTAGACTTTTACTATTATTAGAGGTAAATCTAATTCATCAACAACTCTAAGAGTTGGTTCAAACATGGAAGAAAGTGAGAAAGCTGTAGCATGAAACTAGGACTTGGTTCAAAGAGGAAATGGGGAAAGTAGTAGATCTGGCTACCCAACCACCACTTGGTTGAAAAAGGCGAAGAAAGCATGGTGGATGGCGAAGGGTGGGGGGAAGTGGACCCGTCTCTTGGTTGAAAAAGGAAAGAAAGTGAGGGGTGTTGGGGGACAACACAAATAAGAATGAGCAGGTCTAGATTTCCTGTGTTCACATAGGAAAATGTCGCCGATGAGATAAAAAATGGGACAAATGCAGACATGCTGCCTGAGTGTTTGCCGCTCTCGGCAACCACATCTGCCTCACCACTTTATGCCCCTGCTGTCCCTACGCCCATATCGCTACCGTTAATGTAAAATCACATGAAGCATTAAGCAATGCCACCTAATGTCACTATTAGTAATGGTCTAGTGCCGTCAATAAATTGCAGGAATGCCACCACCATTTTATGAAGTGCTTCCGTCTTGCTTTATTTCCCATGAATTGTATTTTTGCAATTACACTTAAATCTCGCACTGCGAACATTGCTTCATCCCAGTGGAACTGCACAAATTTGATTGCACATTTACTGACCATGTGCTACTCTCATGAGAGTGTCGGATATCGGGTTCCGGCAAAACCCTTAAGGTTCGAACTCTGGGGTGCGCACGAAGATCTACTCCCTACCGATCCACGTCCCAATGCCTCGCCGTGAATCTAAGCTACATGATGCACAACACGAGGGACACAAGGTTTATACTAGTTCGGGCCACCGTTGTGGTGTAATACCCTACTCTAGTGTGTGGTGTGGTGGATTACCTCTAGGGCTGATGATGAATAGTATAGAGGAAGAACAGCCTCGCAAGGGGTGTTCTTGTGGTGGTGTTCTTGAAGAGGAATGGCTCTGTCTCTCTTGGCTCTAGGTGAGACCTCGATCCCCTTTCTACGGTGGTGGCTATCTCTATTTATAGAGGCCCTGGTCCTCTTCCCAAATATTGAGCGGGAAGGGAGCCAACAACGGCCATTTTGAAGGGGAACAACTAGTACAAGCTATCCTGACTAAAGTTGGTCTTCGACTGCCAAAGGCACTGGCGATGACGCCGTCTTGGGCTCCACGGTGACCTCCGTCCTGCCGCTCTGCTGGTCTTGGTCTCGTTGCACCAATATGAAAACATTTGCTTGATGCCTCGATACTCCGCGCCTGCGCTTGCTCCCTTTGCACCAAAGAGGAAACGAGGACGCTGCACCGGCTGGTGCCTGCCTGGCGCCCGCCTGGTCTCTATCGTCATGGCTTGCGTCACGAGCACCTCGCGAGGTACTCCTTGCATTGATCTCTCCACCTCCTCGCGAGCCTGCCTGGCGAGGCCGCCCCTGAGGAAGCCTTGCGTCGTCCGCCCCGCGAGGCTTGCCCCTCGCGAGGGTCTTGAGCTTGGGTCGATGTAGACGGGCCGTACTGGGCCACTGCTTGAGCCACGCCGCAGGCCGTAGGTAGGCAAGTCTGGGGACCCCCGTTCCCAGAACACCGACAGACAGTAATACTAATGCTATTGTTCTGCATGTTAATCTAGTGGAAGTGTTGATGTGATGTGATGCTACGTACTTAAGGGCACTTTCATACTGTCAATCTAGTGCCATATAACACAATGGATGCTGCAAATATCTGTCACTGTTTAAATAATTGTATTTCGTATTTGCACAAACAGGGATGTTTGTCTCCATATCGTTTCTATCTATGCAATCAAAAGTACACACCTCAGTTTAGTACAACTGCACAAAATGAGGTGGCTATTCCTAGCTGCCGACCTCTAACCACCAGTGTTCCAGGTATTCCTACATTAGTTCAGCTCGGGGACATCCCTCATACTCTTGATCCAGTTGAGGCCGAGGGAGAGTTTCGTCAGCACAACGGCATGGTGACGTTGATGATGAAGTTACCGGCGCAGGGCTTCACCTAAGCACTACGACAATATGACCGAGGTGTGTAACTGTGGAGGGGGGCACCGCACACGGCTAAAACAATTGTCAACTTGTGTGTCTAAGGGGTGCCCCCCTCCCCTGTATATAAAGGAGTGGAGGAGGGGGAGGGCCGACCCTCTATGGCGCGCCCAAGGGGGGAGTCCTACTCCCAGCGGGAGTAGGATTCCCCCTTCCCAAGTTGGAATAGGAGAGGAAGGAAGGGCGAGAGAGGGAGGGAGGAAAGGGGGCTTGGCCCCACCCACCCGGATTGGGCTTGGGGGGGCGCGCCCCTCCTTGGTCACCGAGGAGTCCTGACTAGGGGTGTCCAGATAGCCGGACTATTGTCACGGCCGGACTCCAAGACTATGAAGATACAAGATTGAAGACTTCGTCCCGTGTCCGGATGGGACTTTCCTTGGCGTGGAAGGCAAGCTTAGCGATACGGATATGTAGATCTCCTACCATTGTAACCGACCTGTGTAACCCTAGCCTATCCGGTGTCTATATAAACCGGAGGTTTTAGTTCAATGGGGACTAACAACAATCATACCATAGGCTAGCTTCTAGGGTTTAGCCTCCTTGATCTCGTGGTAGATCTACTCTTGTACTACCCATATCATCAATATTAAGCAAGCAGGAGTAGGGTATTACCTCCATCGAGAGGGCCTGAACCTGGGTAAAACATCGTGTCCCTTGTCTCCTGTTACCATCCGCCTAGACGCACATTCGGGACCCCCTACCGAGATCCGTCGGTTTTGACACCGACATTGGTGCTTTCATTGAGAGTTCCTCCGTGTCGTCACCGATAGGCCCGATGGCTCCTTCCGATCATCAACAACGACGCGGTCCGGGTGAGACTTTTCCCCGGACAGATCTTCGATTCGGCGGCTTTGCATCATGGGCAATTCGCTTGGCCATCTGGAGCAGATCGAAAGCTATGCCCCTGGCCATCAGGTCAGATTTGGAAGTTTAAACTATACGGCCGATATCCGCGGAGACTTGATCTTCGACGGATTCGAGCCGCAGCTGCGCGCCTTGACTCTCGATGGGCATGATCTAGCTCTGCGGCGAGCGATTGCCTCGAGGCCGCACATCCGCTCGCACTTAATGCGGGCCGATTCCCGATCGAGGACGAGTGGTTGGACACCGCCTCGGCTAATCTCTCTCTGGCGATTGAGCGAACTCCATCCCTATCCTTTGCAAAGACCTCGACTCCGGTGCCGGACTCCTCTCCGGACTCCGAACCCTCCGCCCTTGCTAATCGAATCCGATTGGGCGCCCGATTATGGAGTTCACGGCGCGGACATCTTTCAAGCACTCGCCCTTTGGCAATATTCTAAATTCACTAAAGTCTCTCTCTTTATCCGAGAGCCCTGCCGGATTATGGACAGGAAGGCGGGATCACGGACAACGAAGAAATTCAACGCCCACCCACCACCCACTTTGTAGCCATCGTCGGCGATCTAACCGACATGCTAGACTACGACTCCGAAGACATCGGCGGTATGGACGGCGATGCGGAGGCGACCAAGACCCAGCGCCTACAGAGGCACCGGAAGGCCACCTCATCATATGACATATATGGTGGACATCCCAAAAGATGGGAACGACGATGGAACAACGGAGGATGACCCTCCAAGAAACAGCCAAGCGCCCGGCGTCAGGCGCCGCTCTAAATCCCGCCACAATAAAAGCGGTGATTCCAGCACGGAGATAATAACACCACGGACAAGGTCAAGAGAACCCCTCGGCGGGACTCGGTCAGGAGGCGGAGAAGCAAGTCCGCACGACAAGTCTGCGCGAAAAGAGAGGTTGAGGCGATAATTATCGCCTCCCTCCGAAGATGAGGCAAGCCTCGGCGACGCAGCGAGTTTGTCGTGCCTGAGGATCCCGCTGAACAGAGCGTTTCAAACGTAGGCTTATAGCCACGGCAAGCAGCCTCAAGAAAAAAGCAGCAACAGCTTAGAGCTGACCAAGACCTGCTAGTCGATGATGGATCAAGTCCTTGCAGCCAAGAGTATGAACTCGAACGCCCCCAAAAGCTACCCCAAACGCAGGCCGTTGTTCCCGACTAGAGGAGGAAGCACCCAAGTCACCAGCGCCGCGACATGGCAGACCAGCCACCCGGCGGCGCGATAGAGACCTCTAGACCTCCGCTCAATCCACACCCGACGCTCAAAAAGTACCAAGGCACGGGAAAATGCGCCGGACTTGCGAGATATATTGGAGGATAAGGCAAAACATACAAGATCGATCTACGGATCGCGTGGGCGCCCAGCAATGCGGGATGATTACCGTCGTGCCGGATACAGCAAAACCGGCCGGGCCGAACACAGTAAACAAAGCTCACATGAGCTACGTCGTGACATAACCCAATACAGAGGCGCCGCACACCCACTATGCTTCACAGATGAAGTAATGGATCATCAAATCCCCGAGGGCTTCAAGCCCGTAAACATCGAATCATACGATGGTACCACAGAACCTGCGGTCTGGATCGAGGATTATCTCCTCCATATCCACATGGCCCACGGTGATGATCTACATGCCATCAAATACCTCCCACTCAAGCTTAAAGGACCAGCTCGACATTGGCTCAATAGCTTGCCAGCATAATCAATTGGTTGTTGGGAGGACCTGGAAGCCGCATTCCTTGATAACTTCCAGGGCACATATGTGCGACCACCAGACGCCGATGACCTTAGCCACATAATTCAGCAGCCAGAAGAATCGGCCAGACAATTCTGGACTCGGTTCCTAACAAATAAAAATCAAATTGTTGACTGTCCGGATGCAGAGGCCCTTGCAGCCTTCAAACACAACATCCGCGACGAGTGGCTTGCCCGGCACCTAGGACAGGAAAAGCCGAAATCTATGGGAGCCCTCACAACCCTCATGATTCGCTTTTGTGCGGGAGAGGACAGCTGGCTAGCTCGAAGCAACAACTTGGCCAAACATCCTGATAGTCCGGATACCAAGGACAGCAATGGCAGGTCGCGCGTTAACAAGAACAAAGCGCCACATTAACGGCGATAATATCAAGATACGGCGGCAATGCGGATTCAGAGGCTCTAAACCCGTCAGCCGGAAGAAGCCATTCAAAAAAATACCCAGGGCCGTCCAACTTGGACCGCATATCAACCGCTTATGCCAAATACATGGCACCCCGAAAAACCAGCCAATCACACCAACAGGGATTGTTGGGTGTTCAAACAAGGCAAGTTAAGGGCCGAACTCATTGACAAGGGCTGCATAGCGATGACGAGGAAGAGCCCGGCCGCCCGAACAATAGAGGACAGAAGGTTTTACCACACAAGTGCGGACGGTGAACATGATATACATAACCCACATACCCAAAAGGGAGCGGAAGCATGCACTACGGACGATATCGCGATGGAGCCAATCGCCCCAAAGTTCAACCCATGGTCTTCCCGCCCGATCACCTTCGATCAAGGGACCACCACACTAGCATCCGCCACGGCGGCCGCCGCATTGGTTCTTGACCAAATTATTGACGGATTTCACCTCACCGTAGTCCTGATGGACGGCGGTAGCAACCTGAACACCTTTATCGGGATACTGATCGCAAAATGGGCATAGACCCTCAAGGATTAAACCTACCAAGACGACCTTCAAAGGCGCCATACCGGTGTAGAGGCCAATTGTACAGGCTCGGTCCACACTCGTGGTCTTCGGATCTCCGGATAACTTCCGGGTTAAGAGTTAATATTCGATATCGTCCCATTCGCAGCGGCTTATCATGCATCGCTCGGACGAACCGCATTTACAAAGTTCAATGCGGTGCCGCACTACGCATACCCCAAGCTCAAGATGCCAGGCCCTCGAGGAGTAATTACGGTCAACGGAAACACCGAACGCTCTCTCGAACGGAGGAGCATACGGCGTTCTCGCGCGGCGGAGGTGCAAAGCAGCCTCTCACGGCAATTCTCGAGTCCGCCACTAAGCGCCCAGGACACCGCCAAGCGCGCCCGAGTAACCTGCAACAAGACCACCTGGCATGATTCAAGCACGAGTAGCAATCCGCCCCAACCCCAGCCTCGCGAAATTGCGAATCTAGTATTACGCGTACATAATTACGCCTGGAGATACCATGGGCATATGGGAGGGGCAAGACAACGGCATGCCAAGATTGCGGCTCGACCGCACCGGAGGCTCCTGTTTGTGCCATTTCCTTTCTTTGTCCTTTTCCTCCTTTTTTTTACTTTCAGGACTCCGCTTTGAGAAGTCCTGTCCGCACTTGAATCGCCGAACTCATGATGCAAGAGCCAGAAGCGGATAGCCACGCCGAGTGTTCAGTGGTCTCTATTAAGTAGCATTGTACCTGTTTTACATATCATCCACATAGCTTACCCCGGAGGGGACATGTTAGATAGTCCCATCCCTTGCTTATCGCACTATTTGTATCGCTCGCTTCCATTGCAGTACCTTTTTGAATAAACAATACATAGCTTTTGCTTATTATTGCTCTACTTCATTTATATATACATATGTTCATTCCACGACATGTTGCAACTGTACACTTTGGTACGGCCAATACACCAGGGCTTAAGTATCCCAAAATTATGGTGTGATAAGTCCTAACACTTTCACAAGTCGTGCACCCGAACTTATAGCATTATATGAATTGGCTCAATCATGTCTTGGGTCAATAGTTGGGTTTGCTCTGCCCCGTGTTTTGGTACCTCCACGCCCGCTTATATCGCTAAGGTAGCACGGAGAACCATCATGATTGTGCCCCGCTTATGCTGGGTCGAGCACCTCAAAGGAGAAAGCAAAACTGACCTTCATGATAGGGCGAGAGCCGGTCGCTGTTCGAGAGGTTTTTCGGGTCCCTAAAGATTTATGCCGCTTAGAGCGAGGAACCGTAATTGTCCGGCCAAGGCGTGGATAGCGCCCCGAACTCGGTCTTCCGAATACTAGGGTCTTCGCCGAAATTTAATGTTATAGAATTCTATGGCCAAGTGAGAGTGTTCAAGAATTATAAGTCCGGTTGCCTTGTTCGTTGTGTTGAGCGCCTCCCTAGATGGACCCAAGAATGGGAACAAGAGTGCTCAAGTTTATCCCGAACACCCCAGCACTCGTGGCATGGGGGCTGAAGCCAACGACTTGCCATCTCTCAAATTTGATAAACGGCCGCACAGAAGGTAATATTTTAAATTAATAAGCGTTGCTTAGCGCATATAAACAAGTTTTAAGCATACAAGATAACAAATGCGAGTTTATTCAAAAATTACATCCTTGGAGCACTCATCCGCTATTCGGCGGGCACCCTTCAGGAGGCCCTCATAGTACATTTCGGTCGTGCGATGCTCATGGCCTTCGTGGCCCGTCCGTCACAAGCCTCTCCAAGATCCAATTTTGCCCCAGCACTTTAGCACGGGCAAGGGCCCGACGGACACCTTCACAGACGGAGCGCTTGATGACTTCAAGCGCGGATGTGCATCCACCACCGCTGCACCAAGCCAAGTAGCTCCGGGCATGGCCTCCAATGGCCACACCGAGCTATAAGGCCCTTCTTGGCCTGCTCGGCGACCTGATGGAGCTCGACCAGCTGCTTCAGCTGGTCGCCAGGGGCACTGGATGGTCGGCCTCAAAGATACCGAGACCGTAACACCTTCTCCGCGGAGCTCCTCCCTGGCGCGGTAGAATGCGGCAAAGACGACGCACTAGGGGCAAATCCACGAATGCTCCCGGAGAGCTCCGAATCCGGTAAGTAATGGTAATTGACTTTAATATTCTTGCTTTGCATAAAGAATGCCTTACCCGCCGCCATCTTCTTTTAGTGCTTCAATTTCATGGAGGGCTTTTGGGCCCTCGCCTTAGCAGCTTTGGCACTTCCGAGCCGAGGCAAGCTCGGACTCCTGTTCGAGTCACGCCCAAACCCTCGTGTTTTTTCACGAGAATCTGAGCTCTTGCCGCACCTCCGCCAGCTGCACCTCCCCTTCTCTCGCCGTGCTGCTCGACAGCCACTTTGTTTTCGCCACGACACCGCTCTTCTGTGGTCGCCACCTCATTCGTGGGCCCCGCAGTACTCCATGTTATTCCTGTTATTTTTCGCAACCAAAACCTTTTCTATAAGGTATTTCTTTAATAAGGTACTACTTACCTTCCTTGTCCTCGAGCTCCTTCTTGGCTTGTCCGAGCTCGTTCTCGGGCCGCCGAGGTTCTCCTTTTAATGCAATGACCTCCGCAGTCAAGGGGGCAGAGGTCAAGAGCGCACTCTGCATTCCCATATTGACATACTTATGTTAGACTCACAGATATCTTTTAGATCCTTAGTCCGGCTGTTCTTTCCAACACCGAACTAAGCATCAGGGCTACTGCCTATGCGGTTATATTTTTACATATTCTAAAACTTACCTCAAAGCCTCGTTAGAAGGCTGGTACAAAGCTGGTCACCCGCTTGGCGGATAGAATTGTCCTGATCACCGCACTCATAACAAAGGCAGTGCTCTCCTCGATGGAAGCGCCATGAAGCGCCTCCGTAAGTTATTCGGTGCCTCCGTTGGACGGAGGACACCGCGCCTTACCCATCTTCCGAAGGGTCCGCTTTTGGACTGACCGAACCATCAAGGTTCCCAGATGGAGACCGGACAAGGGTCGGGCCTAGAGCCCCTGGGGTCTTGCCCCCAGCGCTACTGAGTCCGGAGGTTGCCTTGTGGCACCTCTTGCGCTACCTCCTCTTGACCGAGCCCCTCTGGGGCCCCGCCAGCTGCATCGTCCGGGCAAAGATGAGGCGAGGAGGCGGTCGGAAGCGCAGGTACTTCCATTTCACAAGCTCAAGGACCCGCCGATGAATCGGCGAACTCGCCTTGGGCGGGCTGCACGGTTGTTCACATTAGAGAACACTGCAATAATAAAAACCATGGGTATCCTGGACACTTACGATCTCGCCAGGGCTTGGCCTCAGAGGCTAATCCTCCTTGTCGCCGTCGACGCAGGAGAAGTCCGGAGGAAGGGCTCTCCTCTTGGACCCTCCGCCTCCCCACCAGGGTGGCCTTCCTTTTTCTCCTCCTCCACGGGCTGGGAGGAGCTCTCTTCCTCCTCGTCTTCAGGAGAAGATTCTCCTCGAATCTGACACAGCACTCCGCGCCGAGCTCCTTCGGTTCCCGTGGCCTCCTTCTTGGCCTCCTTCTTCTTCTTTCTCCGCATCGCAGACGGGCGCCGAGCCAGAGTCTCTGCTAATCGGGCGCCCTCCGGATCTTCTCGCAAAGGAGCCGGACAGCTTAATCTGTCCGGACGCTTAGCCAGTCCTGCCAAAGATTAGGGAGTTTTAGATCCCACGAGAGTCAATCTATGAAAAAGAGTGCCGTAAAGGGTAAAATAACTTACTCACCGCTTGACGCCGCGAGTTGTATCCACGCATCTTTGGGAGCGGATGAGGGCTTGGCGCTCTGAACAAGACTCTTCTGTGCGCTTCGCATATAGTCTCAAGAGCCGGATCAAGGTTTGGTGCTGGTGCGATCGAACTCCACAAGTTAAAGGCCCTTTGTTGGCATGGGAGAATCCGGGGATGAGCATCACCTGGATTACGCTAAGAAGCCTAAGATTCTGGCTACCAGGTTTCTGACGCATGTTTGAAGTCCGGATGTCTCGTCCAAATTCCCCCACGCCAGGCCCATCTTTTCCATGACGAGTCGTAGGGGAAGCCAGATCTGAATTTGGGGGCCGCCACCATTTGGTGTTCTGCGGGGCTCGTGATGTAGAACCACCTTGATTGCCACCCCCTTTATTGTCTCCACGATACGCCTTTCAACCATGGGACTTTGGCCATCTTGCCAAACCATGGTGCCTCCAAGACTCGCTTTGACGGCCGCACTACCTTCGGACGGACGTTGAAGATCTTCAGCCATGTCGGGCGGGCTGGATGCAGAGGAAGGTTCTCGCATTACGATAAACGCCGAGATGTTGAGGATAAAATTTGGGGCCAGGTCGTGGAAGTCCGTGCCGTAGTAGAACATGAGCCCTGGACAAACGGGTGAAGAGGAAAACCTAGTCCATGAGGAAGTGGGGAGAAACACCACCTCTCACGGGCCCAGGGCCTCGAATGAGCTGCCCTCGTCAAAGCTTTCCTCGATGCTGGCGGGACGACAAGTATCCGGCCTGCAGATCTTGCGATGTGCCCCCTCCATGACGGAGGCCATCCACCTGCCTCTCGCCTCCCGACATGATTGGAGAAAGGTTGAGGTGGGATGTGCGGACTTGGGCGCCTGGAGCTCGAAAAGTGAAATGGATAAGCAAAGGAGGAAGAAGGCGCGGGTGAAAAGGTGATCCTTATCCCTTATATAGACCGGATGAAGCTATAGCGCCCCTCACCAGCCTGGTAAAACTCGCTTATTTCCCAAGCTGCCATAATCAATGGCGCGGATGGGTTACCCACGTCCGTATTGATGAGAATCCTGAATAAGGGGCACGATCTATGCTTTGATAAGACGTACAAGGAAACCGCCACTAAACACGCCGAGGTGGAAACAAGAAAAACGACTCATATAAAGGCCCGGCCATGGTGTGATGTCACGCCGCTGAATACGCCACCAGATCAGGTAAAATTATTCTCTACGGTGTTATGTGGAACTTGTTTGCAGAGCTGACACTATCCTTGTGTTCAAAACCTTTTATGAAGTATTCGAGGAGGAAACCGCCTCGCAATGCCGAAGACAATCAATGCGCCGGACTCATCATCATCGAAGCCCGTTCAGAGGCAACCGAGGGAGTCACGATTAGGGGGTGTCCGGATAGCGGATTATCGCCATGGCTTCGGACTATCGCCACGGCGCGACTCCAAGACTATGAAGATACAAGATTGAAGGCTTCGCTCCGTGTCCGGATGGGACTTTCCTTGGCGTGGAAGGCAAGCTTGATGATACGGATAAGTAGATCTCCTACCATTGTAACCGACTCAGTGTAACCCTAACCTATCCGGTGTCTATATAAATCGGAGGGTTTTAGTCCCAGAGGATCTAACAACAATCATACCATAGGCTAGCTTCTAGGGTTTCGCCTCCTTGATCTCGTGGTAGATCTACTCTGTACTACACATATCATCAATATTAATCAAGAAGGAGTAGGGTATTACCTCCATCGAGAGGGCCCAAACTCTGGGTAAAAACATCGTGGTCCCTTGTCTCCTGTTACCATCCGCCTAGACGCAGTACCGGGACCCCATTCCGAGATCCGCCTGTTTGACACACCTACAAGCCTCCTCTTCTTCTCTCCCACTAAGGCCCATACACTTCCCTGGGGTTCCAAGAACCTCCCCAGATTCTAAGAATGCCAACAACACACCGGAACCATGTCGATGTCCAAACATAGTCGCCCAATATATCAATCTTTATGTCTCGACCATTTTG
>JAHIAM010007359.1:0-40235 GCA_021605205.1 Aegilops longissima | reverse complement strand
GTGCCATCTTGAGACTAGCACGATAACTATTATTATATGAAAACTCTGCATAAGGTAAATTATCATCCCAACTGGACCCATAGTCCAAAGCACAAGCTCTCAACATATCCTCCAAAATCTGATTTACCCTCTCTCGCGCCCATACATGCGTGGATGGAAAGCTGTCTTGAACTCCACACAGGTGCCCAAGGATTCATGCAAGCGGCGCCAAAATTTAGATGTGAACTGAGTACCTCTATCGACACTACCTTCCTTGGAACTCCATGCGGACAAACAATTTTAGACATATAAATCTTTGCTAGCTGAGCACTTTGGTATAAGTAGTCTTTACCGGGATGAAGTGAGCAACTTTAGTCAAACGATCAACAACTACCCAAATAGAATCATAACCTGACCATGTCACAGGTAGACCTGTAATGAAATCCATACCAATCTCATCCCACTTCCAATCAGGGATAGGCAATGGCTGTAACAAACCTGCTGGTCTCGATGTTCTGCTTTAACTCTCGGCACACATCACATGTTGCAATATACCCACAATTTCCCTCTTGAGGCTAGGCCACCAAAATCTTTCCTCAAATTCAAATACATCTTAGTATTACAGGTGAATAGAATAAGGTGAATCATCGCCTCTGAAGAATCAACTTCGATATCTGCATCTTGAGGTACACAAATACGCTTCTCAAACCATATGGCTCCATGTTCATCCTCATGGAAACCTTCCGCCTTACCTTTAGCCATATTCTCTTTTATCTCAGCAATCTCCTTATCACCCTTTTGAGCTTCTCTGATCTGTCAAGCAAAGTAGGATTTACCTCGGTGTTGCTAAATATCCCTTAGGAACCATCTCCAATCTGAGATTCTGAACTGTTCACATAACTTTCGGGTGGCATATTATCAATACTAATTGCATTAGCATGGCTCCTCGACTCAATGCATCAAGAACAACATTAGCCTTACCAGATGATACTACACATTCAAATCATAATCCTTAATAAGCTCCAACCATCTCCTCTTGCTGAGGTTCAAATCCTTCGAGTAAAAATATACTTCAAGCTTTTATGATCAAGAAATATATCACAATGATTACCAATAAGATATGGCCTCCAAGTTTTCAATGCATGCACAACTGAGGCTAACTCCAAATCATGTGTGGGATAATTATGCTCATGATTCTTAAGCTGACGTGAAGCATAAGAAACAACTTTACCTTCCTGCATCAAAACACTCCCAAGTCCTTGACGAGAAGCATCACAATATACACAAGTCCTTATGTATATGCAGCGAGTTAAAACTGGTCTTGTAACCAAACACTGCTTCAATTCACGAAAGCTGGCTTCACATTCATCAGTCCAAACAAAATTCTTCTCCTTCTTCAACAATTCAGTCATAGGCTTTGCAATTTTGGAAAATTTCTCAATAAACCTCCTGTAATAACCTGCAAGGCCCAAAAAGCTGCGAATCTCTCCAACTGTCGTGGGTGTCTCCCACTCTGTAACTGCAGCAACCTTACATGGATCAACTGCAACTCCATTACCTGACACAACATGTCCAAGGAATGCTACCTCATCCAGCCAAAACTCACATTTTGCTGAACTTGGCATACAACTGATGTTCCCTCAATTTCTCCAATACCAAACGCAAATGCACCTCATGCTCTTGCTTATTCTTGGAGAACACCAATATATCATCAATGAAAACAACCACAAATTTATCCAAGAGCTCCATAAACACCTTGTTCATCATATTCATGAAGTATGCAGGGGCGTTAGTCAATCCAAATGACATAACAGTATATTCATACAACCCATACCTCGTAGTAAAAGCAGTCTTTGGAATATCTTGCTCACGAATCTTCAATTGATGATAACGAGCGAAGATCAATCTTAGAAAACACGGTAGCTCCTCCAACTGGTCAAACAGATCATTTATCATAGGCAAAGGATACATATTCTTAATGGTTACCTCATTAGGAGAACGATAATCAACACACATCCTCAAGGTCCCATCCTTCTTCTCCACAAACAAAGCTGGGGCTCCCCAAGGTGATGAACTTGGGCGAATAAATCCTTGTGCTGCAATTCTCTTATCCGCTTCTTCAATTCCTCCAACTCTTGAGGAGGCATTCTATCTGGTCTCTTTGCAATAGGTCCGATGCACAGTATTAAATCAATGAGAAACTCAATATCTCTATCGGTGGCATACTTGCAACTCCTCTGAAACACATCTGGATAATCCTCTGGCGGCACCTCTTCGGGCTACCCCCTTAAGAGAGTTCACTGCGCTGATTAAACTTATACTTACACGATATTTGATCCTCTTCCCTCCGGTGCCTTTGAGAGTAATAGATCGTGGCACAATCAATCGACCTTTATATAAGCGCAACCAATCCATACCCAAAATAATATCCAGACCTTGTGACTTCAATATAATCAAATCTGTAGGAAAATCATGCTTTCAATAGACAAAGTCAGCGATGGCAACCAACACCTGCTATCATCTCAGCTCTGGGAACTCACTCTAATAGGCATACTAAGTGTTTTGGTTAGCAATCCATGTTTATCAACAAATACTCTCGAAATAAATGAATCGATGCACCAAGATCAAAAAGAACAAGCGCGGTGCCGAGTTAATCAAGAACTTACCAATCAACATCGGGTTCATTGTAAACCTCCTCCACATTAACATGGTTGACATGACCCTTTTGGAAGGGTTTGGCTTGTTGGATCGAGTTCTTCGCCCCGGCAATCTGTGGCATAGTGCCCCATAGCCTTACACGAAGCCTTTTTGACTCAAATCCCTTGGCGCACGTGTAACTTTGGTGGTTACGGTTATTGTTCCTCCATTGCCATTACCATTACCATTACCTTTGCCATTGCCATTGTTACTCTTGTGCCCATTATCATGATGGTGGCCATTCCCTCCATGATGATTATGATCATTACCTCCATGATGATTATGTCCATTACCTCCATTACCATGATATGAAGTCGTGGCCTGCTTTGTGGTCCTGAATTATACCGTTATTGTTGTTGTACTTCCTCTTGCGATTCTCTATGGCTGTTGCTTTCCTCCAACACAATGGCCTTATCAATTAGGTCTGACAATTCCTAAAAGTGGCCCTTTGTCAATCAAGGCTCAAATCATCATTTAGGCCCTCCAAGAATTTCTCCCGCCTAGCTGCATCAGTGTTAACATCATTAGGAGCATAACCTGCAAGATTATTAAATTCCTCCACATACGCATTAACTGTGCGACCTCCCTGGCGCAAACTGCGGAACTCCTTCTTTTTCAGACACATAGCGCCAGCAGACACATGTGCAGACACGAAAAGCATCCTGGCCCGAGGCCATGTGATAGTAGCAATGGGATAAGTGACCAAGTAATTGTCCCACCAAGCTGCAGCAGGACCCTCCAACAAATGTGAGGCAAACCTCACCCTCTCTGCATCTGTGTATCCAACCGTCTCCAGGTTCCTATTGACTGCACGGAGCCAGTCATCAGCCATAATAGGTTCATGGGAACTAGAGAACCTCGAGGATTCAACCTCAAGAACACAGTAAGCATATCCTTTGGTGGAGGTGGCGGTGGATTGTTGTTGTTACAGTTACGGACAAGCAAGCTGGATCAAGCCGAGCCTGTCCACAAAAGCAAGCTGTTGCATGTATGGCGGTACATCATTGCCATTGTTGTCTCCTCCTGCAGCATTACGCCTATTATCACGCCTCGGCGACATCTCGTGAGCAAGCATAAGAGTTATAGATATAATAGGGCCAAAGACTATGTATATATAAATATATTCTACCCATATGCATAATATGATCAAGCCAACAAAACACAACAACGAATAACACCAACAAACAAACAAACAACAAACAACAAACAATATGATAATATTATATATATATAGTCAAAAAATTTCGACACTAAGCAATTTAAGAAACAACTACCAATCAAGCAAACAATCTAGTATCTTCATACCACGAAAGTGGGCATAATCAGATATGCTAACACGATAACGTTGCAATATAAAACAAACATGAATGGTGGTCTCAGCACTAGTTCCCACTTAACTGTTCAAGATACTTGAGGGGGTTAACTAATAAACAGTAAGAAGTATAGATGTTTTATAAAATAATTTTCTGTCAGGACCCCGATTCCAAGTCACATCGACCTAGCTGGTAACACCTCATATCACTTTGCGGCCTCACGCACGGTATTCCCACGGGTGTCGCCTTACCATGGCCCGGGACCGTTTGCGTCTTTTGGCTCACGTATATGATAGTGTCGCTAGCATCCACATGACAAAGAACCCGGGCCGACATGGCTAGTCGTGAACCCAAAGCGGCACTAACCTATGGGGACAGGCATACATGAATCACTTGAGCATGTCGGTCATCAACGTATGAATTCGGGCTGTAGCTTTGGCTATGAGGACTCCGGTATCCCGGCTGTAGCAGCTAAGCGGGACTCGAACATCATCGCGTGACATTTCCCGAAGGAACAGACATAGGAACGAAATGAAACACATGCCGCCGATCAAGTGTCCAAGCGGTAGTCTTTGGGCTAGCGAGGACTCCGGTGAACCGGGCTGTAGCGGACTACTATCGCTCGAAAGCACGAGACTACATTTCCCCATATGAGAGGCTGCCAAGGATAAACAACTAGTTTGTCGGATCCCTCATACCAAGCATTTCAATCATACCATAATATGCCCGATATGAGTAAATACAACAAGGCATCACAACAAAACTCTACAACTCAAGTACTTTATTTAAGAGGCTCAGAGGAGCCATACATAACATATTCATACAGTAGGGGTCACATGACCCAACACTCAAGTCATACAATCATACAAGCACATGCGAAGCAAACTAGTCTGAGTACGGACTCTAGAAAGAAAGAAAGCTTGTTGGAGCCTTCCTATCTACAATGGCCCTTCACAAGTCTTAGATCGCCACAGGTGGCTAGTTCACTCGTCGAAGTCAACATCTACATAGAATCCGTCGGAGGGTAGTATAGTCCTCTGAAAAATATTGATTAAGCAAACATGAGTACAAAAGTACTCAGCAAGTCTTCTACGTAATCCTATCATACATGCACATTCTCAAGGAAGGAGGTGGAGTTATTTGCAGCAAGCCAACTTTGACTCTTGGCTAAGCTATCCTCGTAACACCATTTTGTAAAGCATTTTGTCGTACGAGTCCACTAATCACCATCACAATACTCCACCGTGGATCCTCTCTCGTCATCCCGAGAGGGCCATCCACGATACTCACACTATCTTGAGGCTTTTAGTAGTATCCATTTACTTGTCTATGAACTGATATAGGTAACCCGAAGTCCTTCTCCGTGGACACGGCTATTCGAATAGATCATATTTAACCTGCAGGGTGTACTTCTTCACACGCTCTCACCACTTATAAATCGTTTACGACATGTACTCGCAACCTTCAGCGGAAGCCCAGCGTGGGTGTCGGCCACAGCCTACCTAAACACTCAAGTCCCTAGTCCAGGTTTATCGCCTATTCGGGTTCCATCCGCAGGAGTCCGCCGAGGTTTCCCATACAGCCCGAGCGATGTGTGCAGGGTTCCCGAGATACCAAGCAGGCACTTTCGGTACACGACCCACGGTGCCTACCGCAACACAACCCACCCCTAAGGTCAGCGTTGCGTGCGGCCCCAACAAGCTACAAACACGAAACTACTTGCAACTCCGGACTATGAACAGGGGTGGTTAAGAAGCCGAGAGGGTCCATTGGTTTCGGGCCCAATGCGTGGTAGTAGCTAGTTCATGGATCACAAACACATATCTCAGTTCTTAAGTTCGGCTTCAATGAAACAACCCACCATGTACTCCTACATGGCCTCTCATCGATACCTTTACCAAATCGTGTTCAACACTTTCACTCTCGAATCAACACAACCTTTCACTCCAGTTCATCATCCCGATGAGCCAGACCTGACACAACTCTAAGCATAGCAAGCATAGCATGGTAGGAATCACAAACATGGCTCAATCAACTCCTACACATACTAGTGGGTTTCATCTAATTCTTGTGGCAATGACAGGTCATGCAAAGGAAGTGGGTTCAACTACCGCAGCACACAACAGTTGAATCGCGTTGTCTTAATGCGATGCGAGAGAAGCGAGAACATGGGTTTGTATCGAATGATCAATGAATTGCTTGCTGATGGAACTGGGGTAGAGAACTGCCCTTGGATGGATAGTCGAGGTTATCTTGAGGCGAGAACCTATCATGAAAGCACACCAAAATAAACACACAAGACAATATGCAACAATATGATGCATGCTATGACATGGCAATATGGATGTGTGTTGTCCTAATGCAAGTTGAAAGAACAGGGATGAACTCATTTGAATCAAAGATTCAAATGATAGCTCATTGAGTTAGTCCTAATGGTGCAATTCTTATTCTGGTTATTCAGCATAGTTAACTTGTTTTAACATGCATGAAACCTGTACCAATGGATAGAGTGTATTTTTCTGATAATTTTTCATATATAACTCTTTGCATTTGGAGTTATAGATAAAAAGTTATAAGCATTTGAAATTTGAATTATATTACGGAATTTACTATATCGAATAAATCCAGAATTTGAATTAATCGTCGGCATGAGGTCAGCGTGTGTCGAGGGTCAGCGGGTCGTCCAGGTCAAACTGACCAGTGGGACCCGCATGTCGAGGTTAGTTTAACTAATTAATCTAATTAGAACTAATCCTAATTAGTTAACAGAGTCCACATCATTGACTCGAGATCAGTCAACAGGGCCCACGGTCAGTGGTCAGTGGTCAACTCGCCGGCGTCTAGCCGCCGGCGAGGCCAGACGCGGCGGAGCAGAGTGCTTTTGCACTTTCCGGGCACCAAATGGGGCGCGGGGAGCATCTACGTGGAGCTGGAGATGAGCCGCGGCTTTTGGTGAGGTTAGTTGGGGTAGGGGTGGCCGGAGTTGGCGCCGGCGATGAGTTTGGCGGCGGCCGGGGCTCGGGTGATGTCGGGCTTGTTGCTAGGGGGCGAAGTGAAGCGCGTGGAGTGCATAGTTAGACCAAACGCGACACGGTGAGTGCGATGGACACGGTGGCGTGGCCGTTGGGTGGCGAGCCTCGTCGGCGACGAGCTCCATGGCGATGCGTTCGTGATCGCGGTTGGGTCGTTGTGGTGCAGGGAAGAGAGTGGAGAGGATGGGGAGGTAGCCAGGCTCACGGTGATCCCGTAGAAACCTCGTCGAGGTCGGGGCGGTCGATCGGCGGCGGCGGCGAAGGGATCTCCGCGGCTTGAGCTCGGCGAGGTCGGTGTAGTAACCAGGGCACTTAGAGCGGCGGGGCTCGGCTAGCTAGGGGTAGTGGAGTCGGCGGAGCTGCTGGACATGGTGGGGAGGAGCATGGGCGGCGGGGAGCACGACTTCAGCGGTGGCGGCGTCGGCGGCGTCGGCGGCAGTTTGGGGAGAGCGAGAGAGGAGGCGGGGAGCGAACGCGTGTCACAGGGGTCGGGCGGCGACGTGGAGGTCGTCGAGGCGGCGGCGAGGAGGTGAAGCGAGGCGGCGGCCAGCTGCGTGGCGCGCCCTGCGCTCGCCGGCGGGCACCAGGCTGCTGCTGGCGAGCCAAGCAGCTCATTGGCCGGCTCTTTGGCTGGGCAGGCAGTGGGCGAACACAGCGACAGTAAGCTTTTCCTTTTTAGTCTTTTCTAATTTCTGTAACTTTGTGGGGTTTATTTAAAATACCAAAACTATTTTAAAATCACCAAAATGCTCCTGGTCACTTGTTGGAATATTTCCAACATGAAACATTTAGTTTGACAATTTTGAACATTTAAAATATTTTATATAATTAAAAATGCTCAAGTTCAAAACTTGGGGATTAATCCTAGAACTTTGGATGACCTAGAAAATGATCCACCTCCTTTGACATGGGTTCTGATCCAAAACAAAGAGGATGAGCATTTTGAAGGGCATTCAGTTCATTGAAATAATTTTTAGTAAACCCTAGTTGTTTTAAGGGGGTGTTACGGGGTTTCTGCCTTCCCATTTCAAATTCAAATGAAATTTAAACATGATGCACACCCTAATGCATGGTCTTCTGGGATGTGACAACTCACCCCCACTCAAAAGAATCTCGTCCGAGATTTAGGATCTATTCTTGAAAAAGGTGGGATACTCAAGTCGAAGACGATCCTCCCTTTCCCAAGTTGCTTCTTGCTCGGAATGGTTTGACCATTGAACCTTTAGAAACTTGATATTCCGGCGTCGAGTGGTGCGCTCGGCTTGATCGAGATCTGAGCGGGATATTCTCGATAGGTAAGGTTATCTTGGAGATCAAGCGTTTAGTGGTCTACTCCACGGATAGGATCCGAGAAGCAACGCTGAGTTGGGAAGCGTGGAAGACATCATGGACTCGGAAGATGCGGAGGTAGTTCAATTGGTAGGCAACTTCCCTCGTTTGGCAAGAATGCGAAAGGGTCCAATGTAACGAGGAGCCAACTTGCCTTTGATACGAAACGATGGGTTCCCTTTAGAGGAGTAACCGAAGGTAAGCCTTCTCGCCAATTTCATAAGCCATAGGCTTATGCTTGCGGTCATATTGGCTCTTTTGACGAGATTGGGCTGTTTTCAATTTCTCACGAATAACGCGAACCTGCTCTTACGCTTCTGGATCATGTCCGGGCCAAAGAGTTGTCTCTCTCGGTTTCGACCGCTTAAGAGGCGTTCGACATTTCCGTCCATAAAGAACTTGAAGGGCTTTGCCCAAACTGGCTTGATAACTATTGTTATAAGCGAACTCGGCGAATGGAAGGCATTTCTCCCAATTCATGCGAAAGAGATGATGAAGCTTCGAAGCATATCCTCTAGGATTTGATTGACTCGTTCTACTTGACCACTTGATTGGGGATGGAAGCGGTGCTAAAGAGAGACGAGTTCCCATAGCGTTTTGGAAACTTTCCCAAAATCGAGAGGTGAAGAGACTTCCACGGTCTGAGTTAATTTCAATGGAACACCATGAAGAGACACTATTAGAGATGTACAAATCAGCTAGCTGACTAGCGGTTATACTCTCACGAGCGGGTAGGAAGTGGGCTACTTTGGAAAGGCGATCAACGACAACGAAGATAGCGTTATTCCCTCTCTTGGTCTGGGAAACCCGGTAATGAAATCCATACCGATTTTATCCCATTTCCATTCAGGAATTTCCAAAGGTTGAAGGGTACCAGCAGGCCGTTGATGCTCTGCTTTAACTTTCGACGACGACGCGTCGCGATTAGCAATGTATTGAGCGATTTCTCTCTTCATCCTAGTCCACAAAACCTCTGGCGTAGATCTTGATACATTTTAGTACTACCGGGATGAATGGTGAGAGGAGAGTCATGAGCTTCCTTAAGGATCAATCGCCTAAGGTTGCGCACCTTGGGAACCACTAGGCGGTCTCCAAAGAACACGACACCTTGTTCATCAATGGAGAAACAATCTGCGACTCCTTTCTTGATGTTTCTCCTGATCACGGGAGACTCCGGATCTACCTTCCGTGCTTTGATGATCTGATCCGTAAGGTAGGTTTTGCCACCAGGGTGGAAAGGAATCCTCGAGGAACAATGTGAAGATTAAGCTTACGAAATTCCTCGTGGAGAATTGGTTGACTTTGTTGTAACATCAGATTGTTACAATAAGACTTGCGACTTAGTGCGTCAGCCATGACATTAGCTTTGCACGGGGTGTAGGATATTCCTAAGTCGAAATCTGTAATCAACTCGACCCAACGTCTTTGCTGAGATTCAAATCCGGTTGGGTGAAGATATATTTCAGACTTTGGTGATCGGTGTAGATTTCATAGCGATTACCCGTAAGGTAATGTCGCCAGGTTTTGAGTGCATGAACCATCTGCTGCAAGCTCTAGATCGTGTGGGGATAGTTATCCTCATGTGGGCGAATCGCCGAGAAGCGTAGGCAATCACATGACGATCTTGCATGAGTATGCAACCTAGTCCTTGTCGCGGCGTCATAAATAGATAATAAAGTCCTTAGAAATCTGGTGGAACAAATGCGGGAGCAGATGTCGAGCGTCTTTTCAGTTCTGAAAGCTGATCTCGCCTTTGTGGCGTCCATTCGAACTTCTTATCTTTCTTGAGGAGTTCGGTTAGAGGTTTAGCAACTTTAGAAATTCTCGGCGAAGCGGCGGCAATAGCTCGCTAAACCGAGAAACTCGAACTTGCTTGACCGATTCAGGTGGAGTCCAATCAGGGCGGCTTGAACTCGCTCGGGATTGATAGCAATGCCCTTACCAGAGATTACATGTCCTAGATAGGTCACTTCTGGTAACCAGAATTCACATTTAGAGAATTTGGCATAAAGGCGGTGCTCTCGAAGTTTCATCAATACTAGCCTTAGGTGTTCGGCATGTTCTTCCTCATTCTTGGAGTAGATGAGTATATCATCGAGGTATACTACGACGAATTTATCCAAATACTCCATGAAGATTGAGTTCATTAACCGAGAGAAAGTGGCTGGAGCATTGGTTAATCCGAAGGACATGACGGTGTACTCGTATTGGCCATAACGAGTAACAAAAGCCGTTTTAGGTATGTCCCCGTTCTTGATTTTGATTTGATGGTAACCCAACCTCAAATCCATCTTGGAAAAGACTGAGGATCCGGCGAGCTGATCATACAGGTCGTTGATCACGGGAGCGGATACTTGTTTTTGATAGTGACCAAATTGACAGGTCGGTAATCTACAACCATCCGATCCGTACCATCCTTCTTCTTGACGAAGAGGACGGGGCAAGCCCATGGAGATGAACTAGGACGGATGAAACCTTTTTGCAAGGACTCATCGAGTTGTTTCTTAAGTTCAGCTAGTTCTAGGGGTGCCATCTTATAAGGTCTTCTAGAGATTGGGGCGGTTAGGGAATAAGATCTATCACGAACTCGACATCCTGTCGGTGGAACACTGGCAGTTCCTCGAAATACATCCGGAAATCACGGACTACGGAATATCTTGAGATCCGGAAGGGGTTGGCATTTAAGGAGTAAAGTGGCGCTTAGACACTCGGGTTAAAACATCCTTTGTTTTGCCCGAAGGATGGGTAAGTTGAGCAGTTCTAGTAGAGCAATCAATCTTAGCGTAATGGGCTGACATCCAGTCCATACCCAAGATGATGTTTATGTCCGAGGACTTAAGAGCTATTAGAGATGCAAGAAAGACTAATCATCGACAAGAATTCCATTCCCATGACTTATTCTAGAGGTTTGCCATCTAGAACCGGGAGTTTAATTTCCATGGAGGTAGGCATGTCACGAATGTGGTGTTGTGCAATCGAGCATAGCTCTCGAAATAAATGAATGAGATGCTCGATATCAAAAAACAGTTGCGAATGGCAATTAACAAGAAGCGCATCGAGGGCGGCGTTGGGATCCTCATAGGTTTCTTCAGGCGAGACATAGTTGACATGGCCACGGCGGTGGCAAGCGGCTTAGCATAGGGCACCTTTCTGCGCTGGCTTGCCGCGCCAGCAGACTTTCGGCTTGATTGGGGTTGTTCGGGGACACTCTCGAATATAGTGGCCCGTCTCTCCACACTTGAAGCAAGTGATCACATTTGGACGTGGAGCAGCACTAGCAGTTGGACCTCCATAAGTCTTGGGTGGAAAATACGGCTGGTTGGGGCGGCGCCTCGAAGGATGGCCTCGGGGTGTACCTAGGTGGTAGAGCAGATATTGGAACCCAAACCCGGCGCTTCGGGATCCAGAGCGGATGAAGATCGAGAATCACGGATGTGCTGCGTGAAGCCTCAAAATCAGTCTGCCCGGTTTGGTGACCGATAGCCTTATTGACTAGCCGGGAAAGGGGTACACTCATGCGAGCGGAGATCTCGGCGTAGCTCGGGGCTAAGTCCCTTGCGGAACCTTGCCCGCTTCTTAGCATCGGTAAAAACTTCTTGGGAGCATAACGTGCTAACCTCCCAAATTCACGGTTGTAGGCATCCTTTGTCAGCCTACCTTGGGTGAAACTGCAGAATTCCTCACGTTTGCGGTCCATAAGACCTTACGGAATATGGTGCTCACGGAAGGCGGCATCAATTCATCCCAAGTTGTAACTTGTCCAGCGGACGCATAGCCTCATAATTTTCCCACGAGACTAGCGGGGCCTTCCGGATGATAGGCGGCAAAGGTAACCTTGTCAGCCTCAGCCACGTTGGCGGAGCGCAGCTTGTGGTGGATCTTTGCGAGCCAATCATCTGCGTCGAGAGGCTCGGCGGAATATTTGAATTTTGGAGGATATAGCTTGACGAAATTATTGAGTGAAACCACATCGTTTCTTGGCTGGCGTGCTGTGTTTTGTTCAATCCGCTCCAATAAGCGGTTGGTTTCGCGCTTATGCGTTCGCTTCCACATCACCTCGGCCAAAGATGGCGGTTGCGGCAGATTCTCATTTCTGGCTGCTGGCTTCTCCCTGCTCGGAGCAGCGGGGAGTATTGCAGTGTTGACCATCTGGGAGACAAAGCAAAGGTTTAAACCAGGATGGCAGAATTTAACAAGGAAGTGCGGAAGGTAATGGATAGCATGGAATGCAAAGATGTTCATCCGTATGACATGGTAATAGAAAACTGCCATATATATATATATACCATCGGTCATACACACCATTCATAGTTTAGTACAAGCTGACGGAGTACAACTATAAGGAAAGGCGTTACATCTCATCGGAAGCATCCCAACTTCTATACATTATTTTTCTACACTTAGGAGCGATACACACTAAGTCGTATTCCACGAGTCACGCAGGGCGGTGGAAACACAACCATTACCATACTAGGAATACTACTACTATCTCGGGCAGCTCCATAGTAGTCCTCATAGAAGTCACCACCCAAGCACGGAAGTGGAACATGATCGTCCGAAGCAGACAATCTGTGGGGCACTGTGGACCATAAGGACTCGAATGTGGCCGTGGACCAACAAGCGGTGGCAGGCGAGGCCCACGAGGAGGAGTGATGCCTCCAACCTCACGCCACTCCATAAAGTCCGCAGACTCTCCCTTGCACGGGTACAAGTCTCTCATGTCCATATATCCGGCTTGCACGGCAGTGCAAACCTAGTCAAAGTAGCCCAAAGGTCGAGCGGGCATTAAAAAGCTCCATACGCAAGGCCGGTTCTCACGGTCCTTGTCCTCCGACAACTCAAGAGTAGTGCGAAGGTGAGTCCTCATGGGATGCATCGCTGTACAAACCACGAAGGTAGCCATGCGCCCGGAAGGGATCTTGGCATATAGCGGAAATCGGTGTTGCTCAAAGCAAGCAGTTACGCTCGAATAATAGTCATCATGGAATAGGATGCATCTTGCACGACATTCCAATAGTGATTCGAGCCCATAAGAACGATGAAGTGGCTCGATAGCTCCGGGATAGGATGGATAAATCCGGACCGTGCATAGGTATTGGCTTTGATTGAAATCCCTAAACTGCTCCTCGACGGTATATTCAGGATACCATCGATAACCAGACTTAATCATCACCCGGACCAGCATTGCCGTGTGACCGCACACATCAATGCAACGGGTCAGGCGAACCACTTGGTTCTGGGGGCGAGTGGCCATCTGAAAGCACAGCCACAATGCAAAGGCATTAGAATTTCTAGGGAAAATCGGGCAGCATAACATCTGTAAATGCTCAAATCAGATTGAGACATTTCGAAATCAGATTGCAAAACCACTCAACAACATCATATCAAGGTTCTGGTTCAAATGATAGCATACTAAAATTTAGTAGCACTGAACTGAGGATGTAACCAACAATCCTATAAGGTACTACGGATTAGTAACACGTGAACCTGATAGAGAAAAGAGAGCCTAGTCCTAAACCCGTCGAATGAGAAGAGGATGACTCGGATCGGAGGGCATAAGGTAAAGGAGTAAAAAGAGCCTTCGTTCCCTCCACAATCAATTCCCTACATATAACTAAAGCATTTCTAGACTCAACTTCACCAGTTTGGCTTAGCGAACCTACGAGGCAGCCCTGCTCGATGCCAACGCTGTCAGGACCCGATTCCAAGTCACATCGACCTAGCTGGTAACACCTCATATCACTTTGCGGCCTCACGCACGGTATTCCCAGGTGTCGCCTTACCATGGCCGGGACCGTTTGCGTCTTTTGGCTCACGTATATGATAGTGTCGCTAGCATCCACATGACAAAGAACCCGGGCCGACATGGCTAGTCGTGAACCCAAAGCGGCACTAACCTATGGGGACAGGCATACATGAATCACTTTGAGCATGTCGGTCATCAACGTATGAATTCGGGCTGTAGCACTGGGCTAACAGGACTCCGGTATCCCGGGCTGTAGCAGGCTAGGCAGGACTCGAACATCATCGCGTGACATTTCCCGAAGGACAGACATAAGAACGAAATGAAACACATGCCGGCCAGTCAAGTGTCCAAGCAGTAGTCTTTGGGCTAGCGAGGACTCGGTGAACCGGGCTGTAGCGGACTACTATCGCTCGAAGCACGAGACTACATTTCCCCATATGAGAGGCTGCCAAGGATAAACAACTAGTTTGTGGGATCCCACTCATACCAAGCATTTCAATCATACACGCATAATATGCCCGATATGAGTAAATACAACAAGGCATCACAACAAAACTCTACAACTCAAGTACTTTATTTAAGAGGCTCAGGAGCCATACATAACATATTCATACAGGTAGGGGTCACATGACCCAACACTCAAGTCATACAATCATACAAGCACATGCGAAGCAAACTAGTCTGAGTCTGGACTCTAGAAAGAAAGAAAGCTTGTTGGAGCCTTCCTATCTACAATGGCCCTTCACAAGTCTTAGATCGCCACACGGTGGCTAGTTCACTCGTCGAAGTCAACATCTACATAGAATCCGTCGGAGGGTAGTATAGTCCTCTGAAAAATATTGATTAAGCAAACATGAGTACAAAAGTACTCAGCAAGTCTTCTACAGAATCCTATCATACATGCACATTCTCAAGGAAGGAGGTGGAGTTATTTGCAGCAAGCCAACTTTGACTCTTGGCTAAGCTATCCTACGTAACACCATTTTGTAAAGCATTTTGTCGTACACGAGTCCACTAATCACCATCACAATACTCCACCGTGGATCCTCTCTCGTCATCCCGAGAGGGCCATCCACGATACTCACACTTATCTTGAGGCTTTTAGTAGTATCCATTTACTTGTCTATGAACTGATATAGGTAACCCGAAGTCCTTCTCCGTGGACACGGCTATTCAATAGATCATATTTAACCTGCAGGGTGTACTTCTTCACACGCTCTCACCACTTATAAATCGTTTACCGACATGTACTCGCAACCTTCAGCGGAAGCCCAGCGTGGGTGTCGGCCACAGCCTACCTAAACACTCAAGTCCCTAGTCCAGGTTTATCGCCTATTCGGGTTCCATCCGAGGAGTCCGCCGAGGTTTCCCATACAGCCCGAGCGATGTGTGCAGGGTTCCCGAGATACCAAGCGGGCACTTTCGGTACACGGGCCACGGTGCCTACCGCAACACAACCCACCCCTAAGGTCAGCGTTGCGTGCGGCCCCACAAGCTACAAACACGAAACTACTTGCAACTCCGGACTATGAGCAGGGGTGGTTAAGAAGCCGAGAGGTCCATTGGTTTGGGCCCAATGCGTGGTAGTAGCTAGTTCATGGATCACAAACACAAATCTCAGTTCTTAAGTTCGCTTCAATGAAACAACCCACCATGTACTCCTACATGGCCTCTCATCGATACCTTTACCAAATCGTGTTCAACACTTTCACTCTCGAATCAACACAACCTTTCACTCCAGTTCATCATCCCGATGAGCCGGACGACACAACTCTAAGCATAGCAAGCATAGCATGGTAGGAATCACAAACATGGCTCAATCAACTCCTACACATACTAGTGGGTTTCATCTAATTCTTGTGGCAATGACAGGTCATGCAAAGGAAGTGGGTTCAACTACGCAGCACACAACAGTTGAATCGCGTTGTCTTAATGCACGAACGAGAGCAGCGAAGCGAGAACATGGGTTTGTATCGGAATGATCAATGAATTGCTTGCTGATGGGCCGGGTGAGAACGCCCTTGGATGGATAGTCGAGGTTATCTTGAGGCAGAACCTATCATGAATGCACACGAAATAAACACACAAGACAATATGCAACAATATGATGCATGCTATGACATGGCAATATGGATGTGTGTTGGCCTAATGCAAGTTGAAAGAATAGGGATGAACTCATTTGAATCAAAGATTCAAATGATAGCTCATTGAGTTAGTCCTAATGGTGCAATTCTTATTCTGGTTATTCAGCATAGTTAACTTGTTTTAACATGCATGAAACCTGTACCAATGGATAGAGTGTATTTTTCTGATAATTTTCATATATAACTCTTTGCATTTGGAGTTATAGATAAAAAGTTATAAGCATTTGAAATTTGAATTATATTCGGAATTTACTATATCAAAATAAATCCAGAATTTGAATTAATCGTCGGCATGAGGTCAGCGTGACGTCGAGGGTCAGCAGGGTCATCCAGTCAAACTGACCAGTGGGACCCGCATGTCGAGAGTTAGTTTAACTAATTAATCTAATTAGAACTAATCCTAATTAGTTAACCGAGGTCCACTGTCATTGACTCGAATCGTCAGCAGGGCCCACATCGGTGGTCGATGGTCAACTTCGCGGCGTCTAGCCTTGGCGAGGCCAAATGAGCGGAGCAGAGTGCTTTTGCACTTTCGGGCACCAAATGGGCGCGGGAGCATCTCGTGGAGCTGGAGATGAGCATGGCTTTTAGGTGAGGTTAGTTGGGGTAGGGGTGGCGGAGTTGGCGCCGGCGATGAGTTTGGCGGCGGCGGGGCTCGGGTGATGTCGGGCTTGTTTCTAGGGGCGAAGTGAAGCGCGTGGAGTGCATAGTTAGACCAAACGCGACACGGTGAGTCACGATGGACACGGTGGCGTGGCCGTTGGGTGGCGAACCTCGTCGGCGACGAGCTCAGCGGCGAAGCGTTCGGGTGATCGCGGTTGGGTCGTTGTGGTGCACGGGAAGAGAGTGGAGAGGATGGGGAGGTAGCCAGGCTCACGGTGATCCCGTGAGAGAGCCTCGTCGGGGTCGGGGACGGTCGATCTGGCGGCGGCGGCGAAGGGATCTCCGGCGGCTTGAGCTCGGCGAGGTCGGTGTAGTAACCGGGGCACTTAGAGCGGCGGGGCTCGGCTAGCTAGGGGTAGTGGAGTCTGGCGGAGCTGCTGGACATGGTGGGGAGGAGCATGGGCGGCGGGAGCACGACTTCGGCGGTGTGGCGTCGGCGGCAGCGTCGGCCAGGTTGGGGAGAGCGAGAGAGGCGGGGGCGAGACGGCGTGTCACAGGGGTCGAGGCGGCAGCGTGGAGGTCGTCGAGGCGGCGGCGGCGAGGAGGTGAAGCGGCGGCGGCCAGCTGCGTGGCGCGCCCTGCGCTCGCCAGCGGCACCGAGCTGCTGCTGGCCGAGCCAAGCAGCTTCGCTAAGCAGCTCTTTGGGCTGGGCAGCAGTGGGCGAACACAGCATGACAGTAAGCTTTTCCTTTTTTAGTCTTTTCTAATTTACGTAACTTTGTGGGGTTTATTTAAAATACCAAAACTATTTTAAAATCACCAAAATGCTCCTGGTCACTTGTTGGAATATTCCCAACATGAAACATTTTGGTTTGACAATTTTGAACATTTAAAATATTTTATATAATTAAAAAAGCTCAAGTTCAAAACTTGGGATTAATCCTAGAACTTTGGATGACCTAGAAAATGATCCACCTCCTTTGACATGGGTTCGATCCAAAACAAAGAGGATGAGCATTTTGAAGGGCATTCAGTTCATTGAAATAATTTTAGTAAACCCTAGTTGTTTTAAGGGGGGTGTTACGGGGTTTCTGCCTTCCCCATTTCAAATTCAAATGAAATTTAAACATGATGCACACCCTAATGCATGGTCTTCTTGGGATGTGACATTTTCAGTCCTATGGCTTTTCTAATCCATTTTCTAGGGTCCGTCCTACAGTCAACACCTTGCTCTCGATACCATCATAACGACCAAACCTCGAAGGATTTGAGTCTTTGTGCTTCTTGTGCTAGTCCACGGATCGAACTTCGCTAGCACACACAAAGATAGATGAATACCGAATAGCAAGTGCATCATTTATTACAACGTATGATCCGAGTATATAAAATAAAACAATCTGCATAGCACTTGGCTAGCTTTATTCAATCAAACAGCGGAAAGTAGCGAGAAAATAACGATGAGTCCCATCATAGCCCATGGCGATCTTTGAGTCTTGAACTCATGACCCTAACGGTACCTTACTCTTCGTTCGAATATCCTGCAACATGAGGCGTTGCAGCCATATAGGTCAATACTTGGAATGTATTGGCAAGTTACACAGGGGTAATAATAAAGCTGACCTACATGTATATGCATAGTAACAACAAAAGGAAGGCTCGAGGGTTTATTTTTGCGAGAAAGCTGATTTTATCCTCATAACTACCTAATAGTCAAATTTTTATTTAGTTCTTTATTACTACAATTAAATGCACAAGGTTGAGTTGGCAAAATCAACTCCAACCTACCCATTATTAAGTTGCCCACAAATATTATTAAGTGTCACATCATCAAGATCATCCAACAAGCTGTAATGGCATAGTGGCTCAGATTTACCCATAACCGGGGCACGGCTAATCATGATTAGTTTTAGTACTCTGCAGAGTTTTATGCGGTTTACCCACTTGGACCCAATCCGAAGATTGAGACAAAGTCTTTGAAGAGGTTCCTTAACCACTGACGGCCACATCCCACCTACATATGCTACATCATAAACCTTTATGCAGGCGGGTTCCAACAAGCGATCAACTAAGCGAGCCCATATAGCGGTGGCCGCACATGGAAGCTACTAGTCACTAAGTCTGTCGATCTTTTTGAACACAGGCAGCATTCCACTTAGGGTGCACTCTCATGGCGCATGGCCTTAGAAAAGGTGCAAGACCCCATGATGCCTTCCCTCAACACCAAGCAATACCACTTCCACCCAGGGGTGAATTAAATCCTTAATTACTACTCAATTTGTTATATTTATAATCCTCACATAAACTCAATGAATACACGAACCACCCCCGTCTACAAAGCATAGCAACTACAACTATCACGGTTTGCAAAAGACGGGAAGATAGCTCAACAGCATAGCTCAAAATATAACAATCCTATAATGCATAAAGTTATAGTGTGATATATACTACAATGCATAGAAAACAATAGGTAAAGTATGATCAACATGTAACTTGCCTTGGTTACGGTTGAGAAAGTCATACTCGACAATAGCTCGCGTCGCCTCAGGACAATCTACACGTTTCACACAATTCAACAAATCAATCACCGGAACACGAATAGAACCAAAACAAAACCAACAGCAACAAAACCATTTTTAAAACTCAACAACAGAATCTTAACATCACCTAAATTGCACTACGGTCACAATGCAAAAAAGAATCACTCGATTCCGATAAACGGTTTGAAAGTTACGTCCTCGGAAGGTTTAATTTGAATTTGAACGAATTCAAATTTAAACAGTGCAAACATGAGAAATTTTGGTACTGTCATGAAGGGCTGATTTTTGTGAGTGCATAGGAAAAAGAATTACCTAATTTTGGTATACAGAATAAAAGCTATAGCTATTTGAAGTTAGAGTTGAAATCTGGAAAGAAAAACAAAAACAACAGAAATCTCCTGCACAGTTCACGCGTTACTGTGGAAACTCCTGTGCTTGTCCTATAGCGAAGTGCCAAGTGGCGGCGTCCGATTGGCCGGGCGTGTGTGCTCACCAAAGCAGAGAGAAAAGCGACGGCGGTCTCGGGCGTTGGCGGCGCGCTCCTCGGTGGCTCTCCGTGGGCGAGGTGGCCAGACGGGTGCGGAGGTGAGTGGTGGAGGTGGTGGTGGTGAGTACGACAACGGGGGCGTCCTCTACTGACGGCGGCGTCGCGAACTCCGGCATGCTCCGGCGTCGGCGGACGGGTTCGTTCCTCCCTGCTTGCTGTGATTCCAGCCACGAGAAGATGTCAACAAGGCGCGGCGTTTAGAGGAGGTTCTAGGGTGACAAGTGGAGCGGCCGGGATGATCTTACGGCGATGAAAATGAGCGGAGAAGACGGCGGTGGCGCGGGCTCCTCGGCGAGATGCGTTTCACCCTAACCAGAGCGTGCGGCGACGGAGAAGATCGAGGAGGGGATGCGAGGTTGCCCTGGGTCTTCTGCTTGCACACGGCGGCTCGGGAGCGCTCGAGGTGGACCAGGGGCGCGGGGCGAACCGGCTCGGCCTCGGCGTCCGTGTGTGCGTTATCCGACTCGATGGAGGGGACGAACAGGGTGCGGGACCCGCTGGTCAGCGGATGAGGCGAGCTGGCGGATCGGGCGAGCGGTGTACCGCTTCGCTGCTTAGGTGAGGCTGCTGACCGTGCAGGGCTGGGCATGGCGATCTGAGCTAGCTGGCTGGCCGGCCGGCTGGTGTTTTTTTTTTCTTACACACAACTACAGAAACACAAATAACTAAAATAGTATAACCACAATAAAAACTAAAAAAATATATAGAGACACAGAGTAAAGTATATACTACTAATATAAACTACAGGAACACTAGTTCCTCACCCAATGCAATTTTGGAAAATTATTTTGATGCAATAGGCCACTCAAACAACAATAAAACAATCAAATAAAATATTTTGAAGATTGCAAAAATTACCAGAACATATCAGATCAACTGGAAATAATATTCTAGACATTATGAACATTTTTAAACAGGGGAGAAGTCATGTTATCTCCACTCCAATAAATTGCCTTTTGTTGCATAATGATTCGAATATTGCAGAAAGACAAATAATGCAATAAAAATATGATATGCATATGAATGATCTGATAACATCCTAATTTAGGAAAATTGGGATGTTACAGAGGCACATACAATAATTCCTTGACGAGGAATTTGGTTCTTGGGGCCTGCCTTGGCTTCAAAGGCTTCATCAGCACTTGCATATAGTGATTTGAAAGTTCAGGTTCGTTGTAGATACAACGAGCACCATCAAGTGGAGGACTGAGTGGTAGAGCACGAAGCAATTCGATTCTTTGGTGCCTTGTAGTGAGTATTTTGGACATCGGTCTAATACCCATGAGTTCACGTCTTGGCGTCTCCGGTGATGTGCAGTGTTGCATAGAATTGAAGAATGAGTTCTTCATTCCATCCACCGATATCGGTGCAGAAATTTAGAAGTCTGCGTCGTGAAGAACACCGAGGACGGCTCGAAACTGGCGGAGATTCCATGTCCTCATGAGGAATATGTGCATGATCGAAGACTTTGTCTTTGTTGAAAACAGCGAGGAATAGAAATGGGCTTGGTGGCAGTCGAAGCGCCTCTTCCTTATCGAGCGAATCATATGGATTATGTCGATGAAGAATCGTGCTTTCGTGAAGAAGTCTTCAGCCTTGAACTTTTGCTTTGTTGAGAAGGATCCTTTGGCTTTGGCGGTGGAGTGTCGATGAGTTGCATCACGACCTCTGGAATCGCAATCTCGGGTTCTTGGTGAGGAATTTCTTGTTCCTCAACAAGTGCGATCGAGGATCAGCAGAGAGTTCATCGGCGCTAGTGGCTGGAATTTCTTCATGGACAGATGAAGTGGGATGAGTTTCTTGAGCCCATTTGAACTGTTGGAGCGGGGGCCGTGGTATCTGTTGGATTGGGGTGAAGAGTGGAGAATTTGGATCTTGACTTTCCCAAAAGTCATCGTTCATCACTGGTGTTGTACTTCCAATATCCACATCTTCTTCAATTTCCTCAACACCGTCCTCTTCAGCTGTGAACTGAGGCATAGGCGAGGAAATGATTGGGGTTGATGGGATTGCTTCCACTTCAATTTCTTCATCAATCTGCTCTGACGAAGCAGCATAATGATTTTCTTCATCGGATCCGCTTGGGATCACATAATCTTCATCAAAGGAACAAGGTCCTTTGATGGAATTGAGAAGTGGAACAACATCAATAGGATTTGCAAAGGATCTGGTCATTGGCTTCATTTTCTTCGCGATCGAAGAATTTGGCCTTTTGATGCTTTCCGTTTCTTCACTGCAGCTAGATTACGCAGCCTTGGTCTTCTTCACATCGAGGCGGATGGAAGAATTGGAGTTGGTGTTGGCGCGGGAGGAGCCGAGGAATCTGGTTGATTTTCCTCGGTAATGGCGATCTGATTGCCTCGACTTGTTCGGTTTCTTGAGCGCACCACTAGTGGATGCCACGGCAATTTCTTCGTGGCTGGAATGAGATCATCAGCCACGAACTAGCTTTTCTTCAGACTGAACTTCATCGGTGGTCTTGGCATGTTCTTCGATCTGCTGAGTGAGGCTCCACTTGAGGAATTTCATGTTGTGTTGGGGCTGCAACATTGGTGAATTTCTTCGTCAGGTTGCGAATCGACTTTGGCTCCACTGCCAATCAGCATAATAAGCATCAAAGTTTTCTTTGAGGGCTTGGATTTCATTACGGACCTTGAGAAGTTCCTCGGTGTCATTACGACAATGTTTTCTTGAGAACTTCTCCTTTACGTATTGAGCTTTCTTGATCTCTCTTGCCTTTTCAAACTTCCATTTCTCTTGATGATGAAATGGGTCACATATGACTTTGTCGAGGGTCGATGAAAATCAGGCATAGGAGTGTTTGGATCCTTGTGCGAGAGATCAATGTAATCGAGGATTTTCCTCGGATCAACAACAGCGGCACAGATGTGCCTTTGGCTCTAGCGGCCCTTTCTTGGCGGTCTCGATGATTTCCATAAGTTCATCATCATCAGCCTCATCATCTTCGTGTGGCTCTTGGAAGGCAACCTGTTTCTTCTTAGGACTAGGCCAAGGACCTCGTCATTTGTGGCCTTAGTCTTCAGCGATGTCGGGCAGATGAAGACTTTGGTGCAGTGAGGAACTTCTTTGAAACACGAGAGGCAATGGAGAAGCTGCAGTCCTTTGGCACGTGGCGGATGCACAGTCTTGAGGACTTTGTCGGAACTCTTGAGGACTTGGGAGGAGCTGCTTAGGACTTTGAAGGAGCTGAGGATTTTGGAGGAGCAGGGCAGCATGAGGAATTTCTTTGTGAGGGCACGGTGAGGAACTTGGCCGTGAGGGCACTGTTGGTGAAGCACTTGGCTTGTGTGCGGGATTCTTTGCCATAGATTTTCTTGGCTTGACAGAGGCCTCAGGGGCAGCAGCAGCAGCAGAGTCCTCACTGCCTCATTGGCTTGTCTTGCCAACTTGGCTTGGCGCTTGGCCCATTCTTCAGGAAAGTCCTCACCAAGCTTGATGCTGGTGGGGTCAGCTTCTTGACCAGGTGCCAATGGAGCTCTTGGGCATGGAGGATTCAGTGCGAATTTCTTCATGTACTTTGGAGTTACATATCGGTACTCCCTCCATTCCCTTGCCCATCTCCGTTCAATCCTTTGAATGCGCACCTTGCGCTGATTTTTGTTTTCTTTGCGAACTCGGCTTCATCAGTGTGCAATAATCAACATATATTTCCTCGGGGACTTCAAGCGGTCATGACCTCGGGCCTCTTTCCTCCTTTACGTGGCTTCTTTCCTTCGCCATATTCTTGGTGAGGAATTTGAACAAGCGAATTCTACGAAGAAGTATGCAACTTTTCTTCAAGGAGCAGCTGCAAATGAGTTAAGTTGATGAGAACCTAGTGATTCAGCAATGGACATGAGTACCTGTGAACAGAGTATTGTTGCGAGGAATTTGGAGAGGTCATATGCGTTCTCGTAAGGTTTTCAAAAGAACAGGTTTTGAGGAATTTGACCAGATGAGCCTTGAAGAATTTCACTAAGCGTTCTTTGTCTTAGGTTCGAGTTGTACAGATCGAGGATCCACACAATTGAGGAATCTTGAAGAAAATGATTGCTTAGAAAGCGAATCAAGAGCATAGAACTAGTGAGGTGTTTGTGTGTGAGGATTTGAAGAATAAAACACCTTTGAAGATTTTGTAGTGAAAATTTGGATCAACGAGGGCAGTAAAAGTAACTTTTAATTACCTAAATGAAGAACACGACGAACTGGGTGGTGTAGATGTGAAGCTCCTCTGTTCAGATCTTCCACGCCCTAACTCGGCGGAGGAAGATGGTAACGGCGGCGGCGGAGTGAAGATTTCCATAACCGGTACGACGACAGCTGACGAGGTCGAGGCAGCGAAGCTCTTCCTCACCGGCTGACGATGGAGTAGCGGCGCGCGCTAGGGTTTGAGGAGCTCGAGCGGGAGAGAGAGGTCGAGCAGAGTAAAAGAAGTGAGGATGAGGAGAGGGGTATATATAGAGGCAGTGAAAAACTGTTTGCCCGAAGATTTAGGACGAACTTGCCCCTGACCATTCTCCTTCTCACGACATGTGTCACCCATGTACTGTGTAGTGGAGATCGTGTACGACCGTGGGTGAGTAAAATAATGCATCATGGGATGCGGAACGGTTTAATGGCAAAACTGAAAGTTTGGATAAGATCAGTTTAAAGTTCGTTCGCAATTTCTTCAAATGACAAGGACTCGATAAAGATTTTGAGCGAGTTTCAAATAGAACGCACTTGAAGAATTTGTGAATAGATTGGGTTGAGTATAGCATAGAGGAGAAGGGTCCGATCACATTCACTTAGCGTAAAAAGCGACTTGAAGAAATAGCCATAAGTTAATGTTGTAGAGGACATAAACCCATATATATAGCTAATGAAGAAAAAGCAGCGGAAAGCAGTGAAGATTTTGAAAGTTGAAGAATTTGAAAAAGCGAAGAATTTCAAAAGTGAGGAAAAACTCAAATTGAAGATTTTCAGCTTTGGTGGTGGCGTGACCCACCATATAAGAATGATGATTTCGGACACAGCGTACAATTGTCGTGGGTTACGAGAATCAAATTCTTCATTAATTTCTTCACACTTAGAGTGTTATTCTTCATGGATTGAAGAAAAGCGTTTCTTCATGTGTTGCACATCTAAGTCATCAATTTTGCATAAGTGTCGGGATGTGTGTCCTTTTCAAAGAACATTCGAAGATTCAAGATATTTAGCTCACACGCAACTTGCTAAATCTCTTCTCATCCAAGGGCTTAGTGAAGATATCGGCTAGCTGTTCTTGGTCTTCACATGCTCGATGGAGATGTTGCCCTTCAACACATGATCACGAAGAAAATGATGGCGAATTTGAATGTGCTTTGTCTTGAGTGCTGAACTGGGTTGTGAGCAATCTTGATGGAACTCTCATTGTCACAGAGAGAGGCACATTCTTCACGTTGATGCCGTAGTCCTTGAGAGTCTGCTTCATCCACACAATTGAGCACAACACGAGCCAGCAGCAATGTATTCAGCTTCCGCAGAGAGCGGTGATACGCAGATTCTGTTTCTTGAGGACCAACGGACCAAAGATCGTCAGGAAATGACAAGTACCAGATGTTGACTTGTGGTCCACACGATCACCAACATAGTCGAGTCGAGAATATCCAATGAGATCAAAAGTAGAGCCCTTGGGGTACCATAATCCTAGTGTTGGTGTGTGAGCTAGATATCGAAGAATATGCTTCACACCTTATGGTGTGATTCCTTCGTGTAGCTTGAAATCGGGCACACATGCAAACACTAAGAATTATATCTGGCCTAGATGCACATAAGTACAATAGAGAACCAATCATGGAGCGTATACCTTGTGATCGAAGTCAATACCATTTTCATCGATGCATAGATGGCCATTTGTGGGCATAGGAATTTTACGCCTTTGCAATCTTGCATGCGAATTTCTTGAGGACATATTTGAGGTATTTCTCTGAGATATGAATATGCCATTGTGTTGTTGATTTAATTTGAAGACCTAAGAAGAATTTCAACTCTCCATCATAGACATTTGATATTCTTCACTCATCATATAGGCAAATTCATCACTATAACGTTGGTCGATACAACCAAAGATAATATCATCAACATATATTTGGCACACAAACAGTTCACCATCATATGATTTAGTAAAGAGAGTAGGGTCGAGTGAACTGGTGTGAAGCCATTCTTCACGAAGAATTCCTTCAATGTATCATACCACGCCTAGGGGGCTTGTTTGAGACCATAGAGGGCCTTGTTGAGTCTGAAGACTTTGTCGGGATTCTTTGGATCTTCAAAACACAGGGGTTGAGCAACATATACTTCTTCCTCAAGCTTACCATTGAGGAATGCACTTTTCACATCCATTTGATATAAAGTGATATTGTGATGGTTTGCATAGGCGAGTAATATCTGAATAGACTCAAGTCTAGCAACAGTGCAAAAGTTTCATCAAATCAATTCCTTCAACCTGTGTGTAGCCTTGAGCTACTAGTCGTGCCTTATTCCTCACCACAAGGCCATTTTCATCTTGCTTGTTGCGGTAGATCCACTTTGTGCCAATGATATTATGCTTGCGAGGATCTGGACGTTTGACCAGTTCCCTTACATTGTTGAGCTCGAATGATGTAATTCTTCTTGCATGGCCTGAATCCACTTAGGCTCCAGAAATGCTTCATCTACCTTAGTGGGCTCTGTGATAGAGACAAAAGCATAGTGCCCACAAAAGTTAGATAAATGTGAAGCTTTTGAGCGTGTGAGAGGACCTGGCGCTTCAATGTCATCGATGATCTTGTCAACTTGTACTTCTTTTGCAACGCGAGGATGAGCTGGTTGTCGTCGAGGAATTTGATCATTTTCCTCAGCACCATTGTCTTTAGCATTATCTTCAGGTGCATCAGCTCGACGTTCTTCGCGTACTGGAATGAATTCTTCAGCAGATTCTTCAGTAGGAATGACATCCTCAGTTGCCTTGAACTTGATAGATTCCTCAGGTGCTGGTTCATCTAACACAGAAGGTAGGTGCTCTCTTTGCGAGCCATTAGTTTCATCAAACCACACATCTACAGTGTCAACAATCTTGTGAAGAGCGATGTGAATACTCTGTAGGTGTGCGAGTCCTTTCCGTAACCAAGCATAAAACCTTCATGTGCTTTTGGTGCAAATTTAGAATTGTGATGAGGATCTCTAATCCAGCATTTAGCAATCAAGACTTTGAAATAACTCACATTGGGTTTCTTGTCGGTGAGGAGTTCATAGGCAGTCTTCTTGAAGAATTTGTGAAGATATACTGCTGATGATGTGGCACGCAGATCAATTGCATCAATCCAAAAGCGACTAGGCGTTTTGTATTCATCAAGCATAGTGCGAGCCATCTCAACAAGAGTTATGTTCTTGCGCTCCACGACGCCATTCTGCTGAGGAGTATAGGGAGCAGATAACTCATGAGTAATACCAAGTTCATCAAGATAGGCATCAAGACCGGCATTCTTGAACTCAGTTCCATTGTCAATCCTGATGTGTCTGATCTTCACACCAAAGTTAGTTGAAGCCCTCGAGGAAAATCATTTGAAGACTTCCTGCACTTCATTTTTGTAAGTGACAATGTGTACCCATGTGTAACGAGAGTAATCATCAACAATAACAAAGCCATATAGAGATGCATTATTAGTGACAAATGAGTAATGATTAGGACCAAAGAGGTCCATGTGAAGCAATTCAAGGACGAGTAGTGGTCATGATAGTCTTCACTGGATGCTTGGCCTTGGTCATTTTCCAGCTTCACAGTGCTCCGCACAAGTGATACTTGAGGAATTTGACATTCTCAATGCCAATGACATGCTTCTTCTTTACAAGCGTGTGCAAATTCCTCATGCCTGCGTGACCAAGTCGCCGATGCCATAGCCAGCCTTCTGAAGCTTTTGCAAGTAAACACACGGCTGGTTGTGGTCCTGTAGAGAAGTCAACAATATACAAGTCTCCTCTCCTAAAGCCTTGAAGACTTTGGAATTGTCGCCTTCCATAATCACAACACAACGATACTTGCCAAAGATAACAACCATATCAAGATCACAAAGCATTGAGACTGACATGAGGTTGTATCCTAAGGACTCAACAAGCATGACTTTGTCCATATGTATGTCCTTAGAGATCGCAACCTTACCAAGACCCAATACCTGACTTTTGCCTTTGTCAGCAAAGATGATATGCTTCAGATGAGACAGTGATAAGGGAGCATCCATCAATAGACTCTTGTCACCAGTCATGTGATTTGTACATCCACTATCGAGAACCCACTCAGTGGCTTTGGGTTGATCATCCTGCAGATGAATTAGTGCAACTTACGATCTCATATACTTCATCAGTGAAGAATATGATATCAAGTTCATCAGATGAATTTCATCAGACAGTATAACAGATAAGCGGTACGAGGACATGTGAAATGAAAGTTCATTTCTTCATGATTAGCCTGCGTCCTTTCGTGCATTTTGTCGTGCCCCAAGAAATTCTTCTCGACGCTTAAAGCACGCCTAGAGACCTGACCCTGCAGAAGAGGTAAGTTCTTTTTCTTCACCACCCACATCCGAGGGGTGGCAAAGAGTTCATCATTCTGCGAGCACCATATGAGAATGGTGGCATAGAGGCCAAACCATTTTGTTTCACATAAGAGGGGTTAGGGTAAGCATATGAATAAGCAGAGAAATTCTTCGAGGACTTATGAACATATTGGTTTGAATAATAATGCACATATTCATAGCCCTTAGCTATACCCTGCGAAACAGAGTTGTTAATACGATGATAATCATATGAGGACTTTGATCCATATGAAGAATTTGGTCCACGTGAGGAATTTGGTCCGTATGAAGAGTTTGATCTGGGGTACCTATTCTTCACAGGTGGTGTCATGAGGACATTCACCTGAAGACTTTCAAGGCACTTCTTGGGAACCCAGATTTTCTTCGTAGGGGAATCGTTCCTGCAGTTAGTGCCAACATATCTAGGAAATACTTCACCATTCTGATTTTTGAACAGTTTATAGTTGGAGTCAAATGACTCATCAGAAGAATGAGGATATTCGCATGTAAAGCCAGATAAGTTAGATGGATCAATCGGAGGTCCTTTGCAGCAACCCATGAGGTTTTGGGATACCGCTCGGGCTTCCAATATGTTCCATCAAGATTGAGTTTCCTCTCAAAGGCAATACCCTCTTTCCTAGGGTTCCCGTTGAGGATCTGCTTTTTAAGCACATCACAAAGAGTCTGATGCCCTTTGAGGCTTTTGTACATGCCTGTCATGTACAATTCCTTCAGCCCTGCATTGTCAGTGATACTAGCAATGTCCTCAGATGAGGAATTAGTGATAGCAGAGGCAGTGAAGAATTTGTAACAGCTTGAAGCATTTGAACATTCAGTGAAGAATTAGCGATTCACGCTCAATGCACTTTAAGCATGGAGGAACAAATTCTTCCTGAGAAGCGCTGATTTGTTGAGCAAGTAATGAATCGCGCTTCTTCTGAAGATCTTCATAACTCACTCTTAGCTTCTCAAGATCTTGCTTTCTTTGAAGAAATTCATAAGAAAGTTTCTCATGATCGACAAGAGAGAGTTATGATGACCTTGAAGGTTGTCAAACCTAGATCAAGTCTCTCAAGATTTTCGATCGTATTTTAGTGCGATCCATTTCTTCACCTAACATATCATCACTCTTATCTAGCATGTTTTGAACCTTTTCCAAAGCATGTTGTTGTTTGCGGCAATGCAAACAAGTTTGGTATAGCTAGGTTCAATACCATCATCGATCCATCATCCTCGATTCACAATCAAGAAATTCAGATGAGGAACATTCGGTTACCTCGACACCCTTTGCCATGAGACATGATACGTAAGATGATGATTCTGGTTCGAAAGTCATTGTTTTGAGTGATTCCTTGAAGTCCTCAAACCAAGGATCATGACGGGTTCGATGACCTTCATAGACGCCGGAGATTCGGTCCCAGATAAGCTTTGCATTGCAAAGATGCATAATGCGCTTGAATTCATCTCTAGATAGGCAGAACAGATGATATCCTTCGCCATGATGTCAAGTCGAGTGTACTTGCGAATATCATCTCGCCATTGCCTTGCATAGATCAAGAAGACCAATTTCAGTGACGGTCCATAGCTCGCTGTCCATTGCCATGAGGCGCTTCCTCGTCATGGCCTTCCACTTGGGATAATCAAGACCGTCAAAGATAGGACATGTCACTTTCTTCATACCAAGGTCGACATAACTAAAACTCCAGTGGTTAAACTAAAATCACACAGAACAAGGGAGTACCTTGCTCTAATACCAATTGAAAGTGCGTTATATCGACTAGAGGGGGGGTGAATAGGCGATTTTTATGAATTCTTCACTGAGGAATTTGCCGGTGAGGAAATTCCTTAGCGAAGAACTACTTGCGTGGAAGGAAAGCTTGGCGATACGGATATGTAGATCTCCTACCTTTGTAACCGACTTTGTGTAACCCTAGCCCTCTCCGGTGTCTATATAAACGAGACGGCTGTAGTCCATAGGACGAACAACAATCATACCATAGGATAGCTTCTAGGGTTTAGCCTCTTTGATCTCGTGGTAGATCCACTCTTGTAACACACATCATCAATATTAATCAAGCAGACGTGGGTTTTACCTCCATCAAGAGGGCCCAACCTGGTAAAACATCGTGTCCCTTGTCTCCTGTTACCATCCGCCTAGACGCATGATTCGAGACCCCCACCCGAGATCCGCTAGTTTTGACACCGACATTGGTGCTTTCATTGAGAGTTCCTTTGTGTCGTCACCAATAGGCCCGATGGCTCCTTTGATTATCAACAACGACGGTCCAGGTGAGACTTTTCTCCCGGACAGATCTTCGTGTTCAGCGGCTTTACAATGCGGGCCAATTCGCAGCCATCCGAGCAGATCGAAGCTACGCCCAGGCCGTCAGTCAGATTTGGAAGTTTAAACTATACGGCCGATATCCGCGGAGACTTGATCTTCGACGGATTCGAGCCGCAGCCAAGCGCCGCCAAGACTGTCTCGATGGGCATGATCTAGCTCTGCAATTAACAAGGTTCCGGAGGCGCACTCAATCCGCCCGACCCTTAATCCGAGCCGGATTCCCGATCGAGGACGAGTGGTTGGACACCGCCGGGGCTTTAATCTCACGGCGATCGAGCGAACTCCATCCCTGTCCTTTGCAAAGACCTCGACTCCGGGTGCCGGACTCTCTCCGGACTCCGAACCTCCGCGCTTCTTGCCATTCGAATCCGATTAGGCGCCAGAATGGAGTTCACGGCCACGACATCTTTCAAAGACTCGCTCTTTGGCGACATCCTCAATTCACTAAAGTCTCTCTTTATCCGGAGAGCCCGGCCGACTATGAACAGGGAAGGTTGGGATGCGGACGATGAAGAAACTCAATGCCCACCCACCACCCACTTCATAGCCACTGTCGAAAGCTTACACGACGTGCTCGATTTCGACTCCGAAGACATCGACGGTATGGACGACGATGTAGGAGACAACAATGAACCAGCACCTATAGGATGCTTGGACAACCTCATCCCATGATGTATACATGGTGGATACACCTAAAGGAAATGAAGACGAGGAACAACGGGGCGCCACGAAGGATAAATCCTCGAAAAGCAGCCAAACGGCAACGTAAACGCCGTAACAAAGTCCGCCTCAAAAAGACCCAGCCATAGAGCAGAGGCGAACCGTGGACAACGAACAAGCTATCGAGAAATCGTCCGAACAAGACAACTTGGATAAACAATCTGTCCCCGGCGAAGACAACAGTCCGGACGACCTCACGCCGGACAAGCCATCGGAGCAAATGACCTCGAGAAAGGCTCACGCCACCACAGAGCCCAAAAAAGCGGTAAGGTAAGCTCAAAACAAAGGAAGATGCACTCAGATTAGATGGAGCAAAGTATTCAGCACTCGCAGATAAGTACGGGCGACAATCAACGAACAAAGAGCTACCCGAAAAGAAAGCTATCGCCTGACCGACGAGGAGGCCTTAGAGCCCCACAATTAAAAGCAAGAAGGCCACCCGGTGGATGGACGACCTCACGGCAAAAGAGAGCGGCGAATGGTGCCGCCCACAAGCCAATATGCGATCCGCCTAAGGATTCACATCAAAAGGATGGCCCAGCTAGGTCCATCTATGGGCCAAGACAAGCACGCCACAAAGCAATGCAACACGCCAAAATTCAAAACCACGCACACCCAATATAGGGCGCCAGACACCCCTATGTTTCACCGATGAGGTGCGGATCATGAATTTCAGCAGGATTCAAACCAGTAAACATAGAGGCATACGACGGAACAATGCACTCGAGTCTGGATTGAGGATTACATCCTCCACATACACATGGCTAGAGGAGATGATCTCCACGCCAGAAAATACTTACCCCTTAAACTCAAAGGGCCAGCTCGGCATTGGCTTAAGAGCCTCCCGAAAATACCATTGGAAGCTGGGAAGAGCTCGAGGATGCATTTTCGGCAAATTGGGGATTCGTCCGCCCTCCGGACGCAGATTTATCTAAGTCACATAACTCAACAGCCCGGAGAGTCAGCCCAGAAATTCGGAACAGGTTCCTTACTAAAAGAACCAAATAGTCGACTATCCGGACGCCAAGCCTTGGCAGCTTTCAAACACAACGTCCGAGACGAATGGCTCGCCAGACACCTCGCCAAGAAAAGCCAAGAACAATGGCCATTAACAAGCCTCATGCCCCGCTTATGCTAGGGAAGACAGCTGGCTGGCTAGATGCAGCACCAATTGAATTCGAGTACATCCGATATCGTGGATGGAATGGAAATCATGACGCAGAAAAGATCAGCGCCGAATAAGGAAAATGGCCCAAATAGTACGACGGTCAACGCCGGATTCAAAAGCTCTCGGTCAACAACAAAACACTGCCCCTAAAGGATAATAAAGGACGAGCTATCCAACCTAAACAAGATTACGATAGACTGTGTCAAATACATGGTACCTCCGGAAGCCTCGCAAACCATACCCACAGAGATTGTTAGGTCTTCAAGCAGTCCGCCTTAACGCCAACACAAGGGGCTCGACACACCAAGTGAAAGTGACGAAACCCAAAAGCAGCACTCCGAAAACAAAAGACTTTCCCACTAGAAGTCAAAACAGTGAACTCACTTCATGTGATAACACACATGATGACACCTGCCATACCAGACACCGTCCGCATAATGGGGATAGAACTCTACCAAAATTCGCTATAGCAGACTTCCTTCAAAGGAGTGCCGCATGCCTTCTTTATTATACAGTGCTCACGACCACTAGAGGTTGTGTTCGGTTCATCCGATATCCCCGTCATGAACGATCACTCCCCATCGCCCCATTCAGCAAAGAGTCTCTTAGCACCACTGAGGCGCATAACTTACCTCCCGCTTTAACATAATACCACATTATGCATCTCTAACACTTAAAATGCCCGGTCCACGCGCATCATCTCGTTAAAAGGAAGTATTATGTCACTTGAGCACGGAAGAATGGGAGACTGCCTTGACAGCCCCACAGCTATCCGGCTCTACTAGGCCAAGAACCTGAATCGGTTATTCAAACCCCTGGACTCGGTTAGACGAAGTCAGCGCTTACTAGCGCATACCCCACACGAGGGGCCGATACATGTATAACAAGAGACAATAAAGCTCAATTTTATTTAATTCTTCGAACTGCATCGCTTATTTAATATTAAGTACACCTTTCGCACGACCCTTTTTCTTTCAAACTAAGTTCCTCTCTTTACAGATGAACAACGTATACACCCGCCCGTGATACGGCACAACGGAGACACAAAGCAGACGCGAGAGGGACCCGCTGCAAGGATTCTTTCAGATTAAGACCCTGCGTAAACCTTTTTTCACTGCCTCTTGTTGATATACATCCCCGGTTCCTTAATATAACCGAGGAGGAGGCTAGTGCTTTGGCATTGGCCGCACTGCAATTTTTATGCTGCATCTAGACACTGTGGGCTTAGGGCATTATTCTGCCCATTTTCATAAAGACCGAATACCTTAGGGAGTATTCGCGCCTCGAGTTAGGCCTTATATGCATCAACTCCGAATCATGTCTTTGGTCAAATGTTGGGCTGCCCGCTCCTCGTGTTTTGCTGCCTTACGCCTGCGTTTCACGGCTAACGCGGCACCGTGGAGAACTATCGCGACAGTCCCCGTTCGCCGGGCCGAGCACCTCAAAGAGAGAAAGCCAAAACTGATCACATGATATAGCGAGACGGTCAACCACTCGATGACTCACAGAATGTTTAGGATTCCTCGGCATTAACGGCGACCGGTTTTCGTCAGGCACATACGCACTCGGAATTCGGAGAGTGCGGTTCTGTGGGCTATATAGTAGCCCCACCTCAAACTCCTATGGCTAAGTGAAAGTGATAAAGCATTATAGTCCGGTTGTTCGGTTTGTTACGCTATCACCTCCTTAACAGGACCAAGACGTTGGATTAAGTGTGAAAAATCGCTTTTTTAAACACCCTCGCGACTATGTGCGTAATGAAGCCAAGGACTGCCATCTTTCAGGTTATATACACATATACATAAACGGCCGCACAGGAGTAGTTTACTACTTGAACGCAAAAGTATAAAAAGCACTTATATTACATTGAAACATTGTTTTCTACAAATCATACACGCTATTTAAACATAATATCCTTCGAGCACTGCGCTCTATTAAACGAAGCGCCTCGGCGTGACTTCTTCAAAGTAGTGCTCGCAGTACTACCGCCTCGTCCAATCCTCGGATGCAATGTCGCTGGCCTTCATCTCTGCCCAAGATGTCTTGACACGGCAAGAGCCATCCACGCCCTCAATACACGCCGATCGCTTCATTGCGCTAATACGCTGCACCGCACGAAGAAAGTGCAGCACTAAACCAAAATAGCTCTTCGTGGGTCCGTCCCGCCACAAGTGAGTCAAGACATGCTTCATGGAAAATCCGACAATCGATTCAGCTCGCCCATTCGCCAACCGATCGGTCAGCGGCAGAGGACGCCCGAACTATGGAATTGCGACCAATATAGCTCTTCCTTCGTGCCTCTTCCGCCCCGGAAGTGCTCAACCGCTCTCTGGCCTTCGCCGCCAAGTCCAGATAAGCATCCTCTCAACTCCACAATTTATCCAACGAGCATACTTTGATCTCAGATATTTCTTCGCAGCGAATCGGTTTTCCAGCCGCAATTGCCCGCCCTCGACTCAGCTCCTCCTTGGCAGCTCTCAAAGCCGATTGGGCATTCTTGGATTCGGCGGCGCCTTCTTTAGGCCCTCTTGTTCCGCTTTGACGTTCCTTTCAAGAACTCGCAGCGATCGGTAGTATTCCTTAACTTTTGGCCATATCGGCCATCTCCTCTTTGCTTCGGCGCAGAAGCCTGTTCAGCTTTCTAGCTCTTCGCCTTTACGCCGTCAGACATTAATTTGGCTTGCTTTTTCGCTTTCGGCGAAGTTCTGCCCGCAGCTCCTCCACGGCAGCGGCACCATCTCGCATTAAGCATACAAACAGTAAGACATGGGCGCTCAAGCTCCCTTACAAGGTGTCCGCATAGAGGTCGATACCTTGTGACTCGTCAAATCGCTTATTGACCAGCTGATGTCCGTGATCCGCCTCGTCAAGTTGCCGCTTTAGTTCGCATATTCAGCAGTCCCATTGGCCTCCGACGCCCACCACCTGTTCAGAGCGGCGATTTGTTATAATCGAGAATTTGATCCTCGGCACATTGTCAATTTTGACAACATACCAAGTCTCGGGGCTACTATCTATACAGTATGCATTTTATATGCATAATCGCCGAAGGTACATCATTTTTACGTACTCAAACCCCTCACAAGAAGCTTCGACGGTTCATGTGATCCGCTCAGCGGATGCAATTCTTTCAATCACGGTACCCATTAGAGCACGGTGATCCTCTGAAATAGCCGCCCGAGTAGATCCTTCAGGCTCCGATCGGCACGCCACTTGGCGCCGGACATTCCAGCCCGCCGGACTTGGGAACCCTCCATGACGACACCTTCGGTCGTCCGCCTCACATGAGGGTGCGACAGGTGGAGGTATTACGCTCTCCATCTTCTCCTAAGAAGATCCTCAAGACGAAGCTCACGAGAAGGGCTGAAGTCCGAACTACAAGGTACAATTTCGTTATCCTCATGAATAAATACAGGGATGTTCCTTATTTACAAGACCCCTTCTTTACTTACGGCTGGCCGGAGGGCTGATCCCCTGGGGAAATAATGCGGCTGGTTACTTCCTCAGCGGACTCTCTCAGATTCCTTCCCCTCTTTGAGGCCTTGACCTCCGGATCTTCGGGGCGGTCCTCTTCTCTCCTCGGAAGGTGGGACTCTTAATCCATCCTTCCTTGATATCCTCCTTCGCAGAGGCGTGTTGCTTCCCGCCCCCTTCGCTTTCTTCAAAAGGCGCGACCTTCAACATCTTGGTCAACATGGGATCCGGCGTGGTCTCGGGAGGGAGCGGACACCTTATTAACTTTGCCTTGGCTATCCACTCCTGTTCAAGCTGACTCCTTTAAAGGGCATATATATATGAAATAAATGAATGAACAGCTTGTCCGTTACAGACTACTTACTAGAGTATCTGGGCGTTGCAGCTTAGTCCTGCGTCATCGGTCAAGTCCGGACACTTCTCTTGTGATCCGAAGAACAGTTTATACATCTCCACGGCGTCGTGCCCATAAAATTTTGGAGAGCTCGTGGTCCCTCGGATTGAATTCCACAAAGCGGAGGGGGCGTTTGCTTAGGGCTGAAGGCGGGATCACCATAACCCGCGCCATCTGCAACCAGATTGATCCCTCTTTCTGGAGATCTCGAATGTCGGCTCGCAGCAGGGAACGCCCTGACGGCCCCAGTCGAGCCCCTTGTTGACCCATGATGCCAGCCAGCTGTGGTGGACCTGAGCGAAGGCGAGGCGCCGCCCATTTGGTGCCCCCGGAGCGGTGATATAAAACCACTCCTGCTACAACCAAGCTCCTCTTGAAAAGAGCCCTCGGCCACGGAGCATCAGCACATTTGCTTATGACCGCCCCTCCGACTCCGCTTGCTGCCCCCTTGATCATCTTTGGCTCCACCTCAAGGTCTTGAGCCACAATCCAAAGTGGGGGTAATATGGAGGAAGGCCTCACATACGACAATGAATGACGATATGGAGGATGGACTCAGATTCAAGTCATGGAAATCAAGCCCATAATAAAACATGAGCCTCCGCACAAAGGGGTCCGGTCGGGAAGCCTAAACCCAGAAGGAAGTGGGACACGAACACCACGCTCGCCGGGCTCGAGTGGAATGACCTGCCTAGAGCAGCAGCCTATGCGAGATCTCGCTGGTCGATACCGGGCGTCTCGCAGCTTTAGCACATCTTCTTCGCGGAAGGAGGAAGACATCCATCGGCCGTCTGGTCGGAGCCGGACATCGTCAAAAGTCCGAGCGCCTGAATCTGAAGCTTTGGGTGTTGGAACTCGGCCTTGAGGCAAACTCGATGGAGGGTGTAAAGAAGAAGAGGGCCTTGGTCTCATCATAAAGAGCTTGAATACCAAGAGCCCACCCGGGTCGATTAGGACTCGCCGATAGAGAAGGCAGGCCAACGAGCATGGTTGGGTTACCCACGTCCGTATTGATGGGAATCCCTGAATAAGGGGCATGATCTATGCTTTGATAAGACGTACAAGGAAACCGCCGCTAAACACGCTGAGGTGGAACAATAAAAACGATTCATATAAAAGGTTCGGCCGTGGTGTGATGTCACGCCACGTAATACGTCAGCAGATCGTGTGCAAAAATTATTCTCTCTGACGGTGTTATGTGGAACTTGTTTTGCGTGAGCCGGACACTATCCTTGTGTTCAAAACCTTCTATGAAGTATTCGAGGAGCAACCCGCCTTGCAATGTCGAAGACAATCAACGCTACGGACTCATCGTCATTGAAGCCTGGTTCAGTAGGCTATCGAGGGAGTCCCAGACTAGGGGGTGTCCGGATAGCCTGACTATCATCATCGGGCCGGACTCCAAGACTATGAAGATACAAGATTGAAGACTTCATTCCCGGTCCGGATGGGACTTTCCTTGGCGTGGAAGGCAAGCTTGGCGATACTGGATATGTAGATCTCCTACCTTTGTAAACCCGACTTTGTAACCCTAGCCCTCTCCGGTGTCTATATAAACCGGACGGTTTTAGTCCATAGGATCTAACAACAATCATACCATAGGCTAGCTTCTAGGGTTTAGCCTCTTTAATCTCGTGGTAGATCCACTCTTGTAACACACATCATCAATATTAATCAAGCAGGACGAGGGTTTTACCTCCATCAAGAGGGCCCGAACCTGGGTAAAACATCGTGTCCCTTCTCTCCCTGTTATCCATCCGCCTAGGCACGCACAGTTCGGGACCCCTACCGAGATCCGCCTCGGTTTTGACAATCGGCGTTATCATGATGAAATGAAGACAAACAAAGAGTGAGAAAGCGTAAACACATGATAGCACAAGATGAAGACAAGCAGTGAAGAAATTGAAGCGAGGAAATTGAGAAAGTCTTTAGTCAAAGTCTTCAAACCACGAGATATGAATGAATACTCAACACGTAATGAGAAATGAAAGGGTTGAGAATAGAACCCGATAAGGTTGGTGAAGACAATGATTTGGTAGACCAGTTCCAACTGCTGTCTCGCTTGTACGCCTTGTTGGAGCGGCCGAGTATTTAAACTCGAGGACACACAGTCCCCGGACACCCATTCGCTGAGCACGCAGCTCGTGACACCAAGTCCTCACCGATTCTCCTTGAACTAAGGTCACATAGACCTCGCCCAATCACTCGTGGTAAGTCTTCAGCGACTTCCAAACCTTCACATGGTCACCGGCGATCCGCAATTCCTCTTGGATGCCTAACCGTCCTGGAAGAAGCACTTCAAAGGTAATAAGCATCGGATCCACGCAGATCAATCTCTTCAGATGCTCAATCACTTTGGGTTTGTAGGGTTTGGTTTTTGGTTTTTCCTCACTCGATGATTTTCGCCAAAGTCCTGAGGATGGGTTGCTCTCAAATGACAAGTGTCAAGTTTCTTCGAGCAGCCAACCAGCTAGTGGTTGTAGGGAGTGCTATTTATAGCCTAGGGAGTAGCCCGACATGATAAGACATAAATTCCTTCAATGATATGACCGTTAGGTGGATAAGATATTTTGGGACAGCTGGCCAAGAAGATAACAACGGTCGGAAATTTGAATATCAAATTCTCGGGCTATCATGTTCTCATCGTAGGCAATCCGACTAGCAATTCCTAACTCCTCAGCTGTATAAATTCCTCAAATGACTGTAAGAACTTCATCTCCACATCAAGAAATTGACTGAATCGTATGAGATTTCCAAAGGCTTCACTCAAGGGATTGGTAGGTGTAGATTTAGAGTTGAGCATCACATGGAAATTTTTCCTTAGTATTTCTCAATTCTTTAACAAGACGGTGTTTTATGACTCAAGAAAGAGAAAACGAAACTACGAAAACAAAAGTCTTCATGCTTCATGTTCCTCAAATGAATACCAAGTCTTCAAGGTCACACCAATTTCTTCACTTTCAAAGTCTTCGTAAAGTCTTCAAAATATCAAAGTCTTCATCAAGAACTTCATTTTTAGGGGTCGATTTTCTCAGAATGTCAAACTCCTCATAGACTTATAGACCTGTACACTCACAAACACATTAGTTTCTTAACCTATAAGTCTTCAATACACCAAAATCACTAAGGGGCACTAGATGCACTTACATGCCCTGACGGTTGTGAGAGCATTTTGGAAGGGGGAGCCCCTCATGTAAAACTTATGCTCTGTGTATTAGTAGATGCTATATCGCCAGACGCACAAGGCCTGTGGCTGGCTAGTTTACCTTTGTCCTGCAAGGGCCCGGAGATAGCCTGTGGAGGGCTGTGGCGCTCAAGTGTCTCCTGATCGAACCAGAGGATCTGCAGTAAAACCTCCCGAGAGGATGCGGCGGCGGCAAATGGGCTGCACGCAGCTAGGCTCAACCCGCTCATGAGGGGCTCACGAGGGGAGGCAAATGAGGCAAAGCAAGAACTGAACGCGAGAGATTGCTCGAACGAGACTAAGCACCCCTTCCCAAACACACGCAAATCTCAAATTTGAATCCAACTTAAATCCAGCGGGGAAAGTGACAACCAAAGGGAAAAGCAATGAAAGAGAAAAGGCCGCTCGCACCTAGTCTAGTCTTGGACGTTTCACCAAATAGAGCAAGGCTACG
>JAHIAM010007358.1:0-62350 GCA_021605205.1 Aegilops longissima | reverse complement strand
GCTACACCTCTCCTCTCGCAGAAGCTCGGCCAAGCCTCGCCAGGGTGATCGCTGATCCACCACCACGCCGCCGTGGTCTGCCGATTTTCATCAACCTCTCCTTCCCCTTGCTGGATCAAGACGGAGGAGACGCCACGCTGACCATACGGTGTTGAACGCGGAGGTGCCGTCTGCTCGCGCCAGATCTCCGGTGATTTGGATCACGACGAGAACGACTCTCAACCCCGCTTCTTGAACGCTCGCACGCGATCTACAAGTGTTATGTAGATGCATCTCTCACTGCTGTTAGATGAACTCATAGATGGATCTTGGTGAACGAGGAAATTTTTTATTTTATGCAACGCTCCCCAACAAAGGGCATCATGAGCTAGGTCTATGTGTAGTTCTCTTTGCACGAGTAGAACACAAATCAGTTGTGGGCGATGTTGTCAACTTTCTTGCCGCTACTAGTCTTATTTTGCTTCAGCGGTATTGTGGGATGAAGCGCCCGACCGACCTTACACGCACGCTTACGTGAGACAAGTTCCACCGAATCGACATGCACTAGTTGCATAAGGTGGCTAGCGGGTGTTTGTCTCTCCCACTTTAGTTGGAGCGGATTCGGCGAAAAGGGTCCTTATGAAGGGTAAATAGAAGTTGACAAATCACGCTGTGGTTATTCGTAGGTAATAAAACGCTTTGCTAGAACCCAATTGCAGCCACGTAAAAGATGCAACAACAATTAGAGGACGCCTAACTTGTTTTTGCAGCAATTGTCATGTGATGTGATATGGCCAGAAGTTGTGATGAATGATGAATGATATATTGTGATGTATGAGATCATGTTCTTGTAATAGGAATCACGACATGCATGTCGATCAGTATGACAACTGGCAGGAGCCATAGGAGTTGTCTTAATTATTGTATGACCTGCGTGTCATTGATTCAACGCCATGTAAATTACTTTACTTTATTGCTAAACGGTTAGCCATAGTAGTAGAAGTAATAGTTGGCAGCAACTTCATGGAGACACGATGATGGAGATCATGGTGTCATGCCGGTGACAAGATGATCATGGAGCCTCAAGATGAAGATCAAAGGAGCTATATGATATTGGCCATATCATGTCACTACTTTATATAATTGCATGTGATGTTTATTATGTTTTATGCTTCTTCTTTACTTAGAACGGCGGTAGTAAATAAGATGATCCCTTATAATAATTTCAAGAAAGTGTTCCCCTAACTGCGCACCGCTGCTAAAGTTCGTCGCTTCAAGCACCACGTGATGATCGGGTGTGATAGATCCTTACGCTCACATACAACGGGTGTAAGACAGTTTTACACACGCAAAACACCTAGGGTTAACTTGACGAGCCTAGCATGTACAGACATGGCCTCGAACACAAGAGACCGAAGGTCGAACATGAGTCGATGGAAGATACGATCAACATGGAGATTTTCACCGACGATGACTAGTTCGTCTCACGGATGATCGGACACCACCTAGTCGACTCGGATCATGTAAACACTTAGATGACTAGAGGGATGTCAATCTGAGTGGGAGTTCATTAAATAATTTGATTAGAGGAACTTAAATTATCATGAACATTAGTCTAAAATCTTTGCAAAATGTCTTGTAGATCAAATGGCCAACGCCATGTCACCATGAACTTCAACGCTCCTAGAGAAAACCAAGTGAAAGACGATGGCAGCAATTATTCGACTGGGTCCGAACCCGAGGATCATCCTCATAGCAGCCAAGAAACAATATGTCCTAGAAGCACCGCTTAGGTGAAGCACCCATCCCGTAGAATCAAGACATTATGAACGCTAAGCAGTCTCGGCCGATGATTACCCTCGCTCAAGGCGGCATGCTTTACGCTTAGAATCGGGCTCCAAAAGCGCTTTTGAGCAACACGGAGCATACGAGATGTTCGAGGAGCTGAAAATGGTTTTCCAAGCTCATGCCCGGTCGAGATATGAAGTTCCGACAAGTTCTATAGTTCTAAGATGGAGGAAAATAGTTCTGCCAAGGAACACATACTCAAAATGTCCGGGTTGCACAACCGCCTCGTCCTAACTGGACATTAACCTCCTGACGAGGCGGTCATTGACAGAATCCTTCGCACGCCCCCACCAAGCTACAAGAGCTTTGTGATGAACTACAATATGTAGGGGATTGTGAAGACCATTCCTGAAGTATTCTCAATGTCAAGTCAGCAGAGGTTGAAATCAAGAAAGAACATCAAGTGTTGATGGTTAATAAAACCACTAAGTTCAAGAAGGGCAAGGTAAGAAGAACTTCAAGAAGGACGGCAAAGATGTTGCCGCCACCAAGCCAGCTTGCCGTGAAGAAGTCAAAGAATGGACCCAAGCCCGAGACAGAGTGTTTTATTGCAAAGGGAAGGGTCATCGAAGCGGAACTGCCCCAAATACTTAGCGCATAAGAAGGCCGGCAACACTAAAGGTATATTTGATATACATGTAATTGATGTGTACCTTACCAAGCACTGTGAGTAACTCATGGGTATTGATACCGTGCCGCTGTTCATATATGTAACTCACAGCAGAGCTGCGGAATAAGCGGAGACCGGCGAAGGACGAGGTGACGATGCGCTGCCGAATGGTTCCAAGGTCGATGTGATCGCCACGGCACGCTACCTCTACATTTACCTACGGGATTAGTTTTAAACCTCAATAATTGTTATTTAGTGCCAAGTTTGAGCATGAACATTGTATCAAGATCTCGCTAATGCGAGATGGCTACTCATTTAAACCGAGAATAATGGTTGTTCTATTTATATGAGAGATATGTTTTATGGTCATGTCTCGATGGTCAATGGTTTATTCTTAATGAATCTCGAACGTAATATTACACATATTCATAGTGTGAATACCAAAAGATGTAAAGTTGATAACGATAGTCCCACATACTTGTGGCAATCGCCGCCTTTGGTCACATTGGTGTCAAGAGCATGAAGAAACTCCATGTCGATGGACTTTAGAGTCTCTCGATTATGAATCATTTGACACATGCTAACCATGCCTCATGGGCAAATGACCAAGACTCCGCTTCTCCGAACAATGGAGCGAGCAACCAACTTATTGGAAATCATACACACCGATGTAAAAGGGTCCAATGAGCGTTGAGGCTCATGGAGGATATCGTTATGTTCTCACTCACCGATGACTTGAGTAGATATGGGTATGTCTACTTGATGAAACACAAGTCCGAGACCTTGAAAAGTTCAAGGAATTTTAGAATGAGGTAGAGAATCAACGGACCGAAAAATAAAGTTCTTACGATCAGATCGTGGAGGAGAATATTTAAGTCACGAATTTGGTACACACTTAAGGAAATGTGGAATCGCTTTCAACTCATGCCACCGAACACCTCAACAGAACGGTGTGTCCGAACGTCGGAATCGCACTCTATTGGATATGGTGCGATCTATGATGTCTCTTACCGATTTACCGCTATCATTTTGGGGATACGCCTAGAGACAGCTACATTCACTTTAAATAGGGCACCGCCTAAACCGCTGAGACGACACCGTATGAATTATGGTTTGGGAAGAAACCTGTCGTTGTTTCTAAAAGTTTGGGGATGCGATGCTTATGTCAAGAAACTTCAACCTGAAAAGCTCGAACCCAAGTCCGAAAAATGCGCCTTCATAGGATACCCTAAGGAAACCATTTGGTATACCTTCTACCTTAGATCCGAAGGCAAGATCTTTGTTGTTAAGAACGGATCCTTTCTTGAAAAAGAGTTTCTCTCGAAAGGAGTAAGTGGAGGAAAGTAGAACTCGATGAAGTGCTACCTCTGAACCGAAAGTAGAGAAGCTCAGAAAATGTTCCTGGTGCCTACACCGTCCGGAGAGGAAATTAATGATGATGATCAAGGTACTTTGGATCAAGTTACTACCGAACTTCAGAGGTCCACAAGGACACGCTCCACACCAGAGTGGTATGGCAACCCTGTCCCGGAAATCATGTTGTTAGACAACGTGAACCTTCGAACTATGAAGAAGCGATGGCGGCCCAGATTCCAACAAATGGCTTGAAGCCATGCAATCCGAGATAGGATCCATGTATGAAAACAAAGTATGGACTTTGACAGACTTGCCCGATGATCAGCGATCGATATAAAACAAATGGATCTTTAAGAAGAAGACGGACGCGGATGGTAATGTCACCATATATAAAGCTCGACTTGTCGCTAAAGGTTATTGGCAAGTTCAAGGGATTGACTACGATGAGACTTTCTCTCCGTAGCTAAGCTGAAGTCCGTCTCAATCATGTTAGCAATTGCTGCATACTATGATTATGAGATATGGCAAATGGACGCCAAAACGGCATTCCTTAACGGCTATCTTAAGGAAGAACTGTATATGATGCAGCCGAAGGTTTTTTCGACCCTAAGAATGCTAATAAGGTATGCAAGCTCCAGCGATCCATTTATGGGCTGGTGCAAGCATCTCGAGTTGGAACATTCGCTGGTGAGATGATCAAAGCTGCTTAGTTTATGCAGCACTTATGGAGAAGCTCATGCTATAAGAAAGTGAGGGGAGCTCAGAGCATTTCTCATATTATATGTAGATGACATACTTTTGATGGGAAATGATATAGAACTCTTGGATAGCATTAAGGCCTACTTGAATAAAAGTTTTTCAATGAAGGACCTTGGAGAAGTCTGTTATATATTAGGCATCAAGATCTATAGAGATAGATCGAGACGCCTAGCTCATAGGTCTTTCACAAAGCACATACCTTGATAAGATATTGAAGAAGTTCAAATGGATCAGTCCAAGAAAGGGTTCTTGTCTGTATTATAAGGTGTGAAATTGAGCTCGCTCAATGTCCCACCACGGCAGTAAGATATAGAAGAGATGAGTGTCATCCCTATGCATCAGCCATAGGTTCTACTATGTATGCCATGCTGTGTACCGCACCTGATGTAAACCTTGCCGTAAGTTTGGTAGGAAGGTAATAAAGTAATCCCGCAAGGAACACCGGACAGCGGTCAAGAATATCCTCAAGTACCGAAAAGGACTAAGGACATGTTTCGCTTATGGAGGTGACGAAGAGCTCGTCAGAAGGGTTACGCCGACGCTAGCTTCGACACGATCTGATGACTCTAAGTCACAAACCGGATACGTATATGTTGAATGGAGGAGCAGAAGCTGGTGCAGCTGCAAGCAGAAGCGCCGTATGGATCTACATGTGAAGCGGAGTACATGGCAGCCTCAAGGCAGCGATGAAGCAATATGGGTGAAGGAGTTCATCACCGACCTAGAGTCATACCCAATGCATCGGGCCAATCAAACTCTTCTCGGACAACACCGGAGCTATTGCACTTGCCAAGGAGCCCAGGTTTCACAAGAAGACCAGCACATCAAGCGCCGCTCAACTCCATTCGTGAAAATGATCAAGATGGAGACATAGAAATTTGCAAAGTACATATGGATCTGAATGTCGCAGATCCGCTGACTAAACCTCGTTCATGAGCAAAACATGATCAACACCGTAACTCTATGGGTGTTTGATTCATCACAATGTAACTAGATTATTGACTTAGTGCAAGTGGAAGACTATTGAAATATGCCCTAGAGGCAATAATAAAAGGATTATTATTATATTTCTTGTTCGTGATAATTGTCTTTATTCATGCTATAATTGTATTATCCGGAAATCGTAATACACGTGTGAATACTTAGACCACAACATGTCCCTAGTGAGCCTCTAGTTGACTAGCTCGTTGATCAATAGATAGTCATGGTTTCTCGACTATGGACATTGGATGTCATTGATAACGGATCACATCATTAGGAGAATGATGTGATGGACAAGACCCAATCCTAAGCATAGCACAAGATCGTAGTTCATTTTGCTAGAGCTTTTCCAATGTCAAGTATCTCTTCCTTAGACCATGAGATCATGTAACCCGGATACCGTAGGAGTGCTTTGGTGTACCAAACGCCACAACGAATCGGGTGACTATAAAGGTGCACTACGTATCTCCGAAAGTGTCTGTTGATTGACACGGATCGAGACTAGATTTGTCACTCCGACACGGAGAGGTATCACCGCCCACTCGGTAGTGCATCATCATAATGAGCTCAAAGTGACCAAGTGTCCGTCACGGATCATGCATTACGGTACGAGTAAAGTGACTTGCCGGTAACGAGATTGAATGAGGTATTGGGATACCGACGATCGAATGTCGGGCAAGTAACATACCGTCTCGACAAAGGGAATAGTATACGGGTTGCTTGAATCTCGATATCGTGGTTCATCCGATGAGATCATCGAGGAGTATGTGGAGCCAACATGGGTATCCAGATCCTGCTGTTGGTTATTGACCGAGAGCCGCCTCGGTCATGTCTCAGATGTCTCCGAACCCGTAGGGTCTACACACTTAAGGTTCGTGACGCTAGGGTTGTTTGAATATGAGTATGCAGCAAACCGAAAAGTTGTTCGAGTCCTGATGAGATCCCTGACGCCACGAGGAGTTCCGTAATGGTCCGGAGGTAAAGAACTATATAGGAAGTGCTGTTTCGCCATCGGAAAGTTTCGGGTCACCCAGATTGTACCGACCACCGGAAGGGTCCCTGGGTCCACCGGTGGGGCCACCTATCCCGGAGGGCCCCATGGGCTGAAGTGGAGGGAACCAGCCTCGGTGGGCTGGTGCCCCTGGCCCCCTCTCGCGCCTAGGGTTGGGAACCCTAGGGAGGGGGCGCCCACTTGCCTTGTGGGGCACTCCACCCCTTGGCCCCCGCCTCGGGACCCTATATATAGAGGGGGACGGAGGGCAGCCGCACTTGCATCTTGGCGCCCTCTCCCCTGCTACACCTCTCCTCGCAGGCACGGGAAGCCTCGCATGCGTGATCGCCGATCCACCACCACGCCGCAGGTCAGCCGATCTTCATCAACCTCTCCTTCCCCTTGCTGGATCAAGACGGAGGAGACGCCACGCTGACCGCACGGTGTTGAACGCGAGGTGCCGTCTGCTCGGGCGCTAGGATCTCCGTGATTTGGATCACGACGAGAACGACTTCTCAACCCCGCTTCTTGAACGCTCGCATGCGATTTACAAGTGGTATGTATATGCATCTCTCACTGCTGTTAGATGAACTCATAGATGGATCTTGGTGAACGAGGAAAAATTTATTTTATGCAACGCCCCCAACAGGCAAGTGGCGGGCGAGGGCCGAGCAAAGCAAGGTTCCGTGTGAATAGTGGTTCCGTGACGATCGGTCAATCGGTTTTGATCAGACATCGCTTCTTGTCGCTCGGGTTGCACCAAGGCACGCTGGACCTTCACGCCGCCTACGTAATGGAACGTGTTGCCTTTGCGTGCTGCCGCCAGGGACCACAGCTGAGAGCAAACCGATGTCCCTCCCCGTCGGTGTCAAACCGCGGATCTCGGTAGGGGGTCCCGAATCGCAAGGCCAAGGCGGATGGTAACAGGAGACAAGGGACACGATGTTTTACCTGTGTTCGGCCTCTTGATGGAGGTAAAACCCACGCCCCGCTTGATTAATATTGATGATGTGTGTTACAAGAGTGGATCTACCACGAGATCAAAGAGGCTAAACCCTAGAAGCTAGCCTATGGTATGATTGTTGTATATATCTATCGACTAGCCCGGCCTCGGTTTATATAATGCACCAAAGGCCTAGGATAACAAGAGTCCTAGCCGAACACGCCGGTGGGGAGGAGTCCTTGTCTTGATCGCCAAGTCTTGTGGAATCTTCCTTGTATGCGGCAACCGTCCGACTGCCCATGAGTATACGGCCATGGGGATCCTCGCCCAATCCAACTGATTGGGAGCCGACGGTGAGTACCCCTAGTCCAGACACCGCCAAGAGCCCCCGAACCGGTCTTCAAGTTTAGGACGCCTCGATTCTTCCAACTATTCTTCGCCTTCGCCATTGGTCTTGAAAACTGGTTCAACAAATCTTCTCATCTTCAATCTTGAGGATCGCCAAATGCATTCGATGAGTTTACACGCCGGTATCCGAGGAGCCCTTTAAGTTTACGGCCTTTATCAATGCCTTGTTATTTTTATGCCACGCCGCTTTGAAGTTGTTCCCGGCGGCAGCGCCCTCTTGCGCCCGAGCTCCAACGCCGGACTACATTCGAGGTATGTTTTGCAGCCGAGCACCAATGCCGGATCGCTTCCCAGCTCTAACGCCGGACTATGTATCCGAGCTCCAACGCCGACTATATCCGAGCTCCAACGCCGGACTATATCCGAGCTCCAACGCCGACTATGTATCCGAGCCCAACGCCGACTATATCCAAGGTGTCGAATCACCTTGGTTCAAAGAAGTTTGAAGGAGTTTAGCCGAGCTTAATGCCGGAAATGCCTCTATGGAGCTAGCCACTAGCGCCCGAGCTTTATGCCGGATCGCTTCCGAGGTGGTGCACCACCCGAATGTGGGCCGATTTTTGTCAATATTTTTATTGGTGCAATTTATTCTCGCCGAGATACATAACTAGTAGCCTCAACATGGGTATCGGTCTAAAACCCGAGATGCACATGAAGGATGACATAAGACCGCTGATCCTCAGAGCTGCTAAGACTCAAAGTTGATTTGCAAAATCGGTCCGAGGATCAAGTCCTAGCTCGCGTAATACTTCGACACAAAAGCGCGTGTTTCAGTCCTCAAGACTCAAAGTTGGGTGCGGCCGACCAACCCGAGGATCAAAATCTCCTCGAGATCAGATACACTTAAAATTTTTAGCATTGACAGCAATGCAAGAGCTCCGAAACATTGGTCGGTGGCAACACCGCATCGTGGGATCGATGTGCCCTTTAATATTTGTAAATAATAAGCCCGGCCCAAGAGTTCTCGAGCCTTAATGCGGCACGGTGGTCAATTAAGGATTGATATCCATAGTAAAATCACAAATTATGTGTAATGACTCTATGTATCCAAGTACTTTACGCCATTGATGCTCGGATCCGCATTGTACAAAACTTTGTTGACCGACCATCGGCTTCCACCTCCTCGCCAATAGCCAAGGAGTGTTTGTCCTACTTTATAAAGCCTTTATGAGGGCAAAGATTTACAACAAACAAGGCAATCTGGCCATACGGTTTTATAAACAAAGGTACGCAGAGAGATATGTTATATTACTGCTTAATGTAAGAAATGTCTTCCAAAGAAAATAGTCCCGCTTATCGGTTCCTTTCTTTGGGTTGTCATGCTAAGCATGATCATGAAACCTCAGCTCCAATGTAAGAGCAAAATATCGAGGATTTAGTTTGGGAGGCCAGCCATTAGCCCCGTAGTGTTCGCGCATACCAAGGTCAAGCTGAAACACTTCGCCAATTTTATGAATGGCCTGTCATTTAATATAGTCATCGGATCGCTGACCAGTTTACACCTATTGTGATAGCCGGCTGCTTTCTCCACTCGAGGTGCTTGACCATGCGAGCTGGAAGCACAATCGCAGGGTTCTCCTTTGCACACCTAGCCGAACAAAGCGGAACATAGGAGGCAAGCGCGGAGCCGCAACCCAACTATCGATCAAGACACACCAAACTCGATGCATATATAGCAATATCAGAGAATGTTTTTGCCGAATTCTAAAGGTGTCCGCGTCAGATCATGAGACTTGTGCTGAAAACACACAAATAGTTAAAAGTGCCAAAAGCTTGAAAACCAAAAACGCCAAGAAAACATGACGTCCAACAAGATCAAGTGTTCGTGCCAATCCAAAATTGACTTTAGAAAAAGTGCTTCGCCGTGCTTTAACATGACACATCCTATCTCAAGACTTCAAGCTGGTCAGCTCATGGCTTCAGCCTCCCATCCCAAGGCGGAGTACTTTCATTAGGCCAGTTTAGAAAACTAAACTCTAGCGGTTTTGGGAGAGAAATTAGGCTCCTGCTAGTGACCTAACACTCGTGTTTGAGAAAAGGAGTGATAAATAATAATAAAAACTCTGCAACGACTAAGAAGAAAACACTTATTATAAAACGCTCAATTAAACATAAGAGCCCCAAGTGACTTGGGTAAAAGAATGATTGTATGCATCAAGTACTTATATCATATATATGTTCAACCAACTTTAAACGCTGCCTTAACCGACTGTCGGCTTTCTCCCTCTTCGGTCAAGGACCAAAAGTGTTATGTACTCCATCCGTCGAGAATATCGACGTGTTTCCAATAACCAGCAATCAGGTCATAAGGTCAGAATGCATAAAGCGCCGCCATGGAACTTATTCTATATTACCGATAAAGTGTAAGAAGCATCTTCAAGAAAATAGTACCCCACCGATACCTTTCTTCGGTGCTCATTGTTAATATGAGACTTGTGCAATAGATTTTTGTACTCATGAGTTCCGCTAGTGTGCCACCATCATTGAAAACAATAAGAGCGCTTAGCTTTCGGCTTCACCTGCCTCGAGGTCCGCTCGGTGACCCGATCGTGATAATCGCAGAGGTGCTCCCTTTACTCCCTAGCCGAACAATCGGGAACGAGGGTAAACACAGGAGCAAGGCAACCCAGCTTGCAAATCACTTAAGTCAATATGGTGCATATTGTATGAATACACTAACAAGGAACGAAGCCGCATAAGTATAATCATGTGCAAGAGGAAAAAGCTTCATGAAGGAAGCCCCAAGTAAACGGGTATTTGAATTTATGGTCACAAACAAAGTTTGACAAGGAAAATTTTTACAAGCAACTTTTTTCCAAAAAGTATAACGCTTGGTCGAACCTAACACAAGTTAAAAATTTAAAACTTTGAGCATGAAGGCAACTTAGCTGGTTAATGTGTTCGGTATTGACGACGCTGTCCGAGCTTGATGCGGACAAGGTTCCATCCCCATGCCGATCCCGAGGTGGCGGAGCAAAGAGCTCGCACCAAGTGGTGACATAGCACGGTCAATGCAGACGGCAGAGTGATGCTCAAGTCCCCGCATGGGGTAATGAAGTGTTGACGGCCCCCCCGTCCAACCGAGGTGACGCCTAAAGGATATAGTCCGGCCGATCATTTTCCGCACAAAAAATAGTGCAGCCCGAGGATAATAGTAATAAAAAGAATTAAAAAATGTTGCATAATAAATAATTTATGCAAAGTGAGTAATAAAAGAAATATGGCCGGCGCCAAGTCAATGTCGATGCAGGTCGCCGTGTAATGCAAGAAAGGCGTGGCAAAGCCTGAATTCACTGTGTCGGTCCGAAGTTCCGATATGCGTCACGGACTATGTACGGAACCAGACCAACCACCATGCGATCGCCGATAATGCGCCACCATTTGATAGACCTGTGTACATATGATGGACAAACCAGAGTAATAATTTGGGGAAAAATTAACCCAAACAAGCAAAAAAATACTAGGATTAATAGCACCTGGTTTATTTGTTGTAGCAATCCAAGGATGGTGATTCCAAAATTGGGACTCGATCCAGGCACCCATTGCCTGGTCGGCTATTGACCTCGGCGTCCGGAGTAGGTTGATGAAGAGATGGCGGCCCCCGGTCCAGCCGAGATGTCGAAGTAGGTCAGCGTGATGGACACCAGCTTGAAGAAGTAATAGTGCGGCCCGCCGATGCAGGTCGTGACGGGTCGATGCCGCTTGATGAAGCGACCGCGCGGCGATGCCGGTATGCCCACCCGTAATCTTGGGGCGCGATGTTGGTAATGATTTATCCTTCGCGATGCCGACTTGATCGGCTTGCCGAGATGATGATCCGAATAAGTTGAGCTTGGCTCAACAAAGTGACGACGGTTCAGCGAGGTCGGCAGCCGTGGAGCAATATTGCCGGACTGGTTTGACACCAGCATGATATTGAAGATCATGTTCAAAAGATCTTAAAGTTAGTGGGATGTGTTCGAACAAAACACAATACCCCGCATAAACTTCCTTCAAAAGGATGTCCAAATCCTGCTCATAAAAAGACGAACTCGGTCGGATTCGTTGCGCAGAAAATAGATCCGAAAAGTGATGCACTAATCGGAAGGTTCCCGGAGTTTGGACGGTCGGATCGAGCTGAAATTTTGAGGGTGGTAGATATAGGAATTCGCAGCCGATCAACGGTTGATCTTCCAAAGGAAGTCCGAGCTAGAAGCTGGACACCACGCCCTAAACTCGTCCGGATTCTCGTCCAGATTCAATGCGGCTCCGATATCGGAGATTGCCGAGATTCCTCCATCGAACTCGACGAAATTTTCCAGGGTTGTTGTAGACTCAATTCGCACAATTCCACCAAACAATCGTTAAAACGACGCTTGAGGAGGCGGTGGCGGCGGTACAAGTCCGCTGTCCGTAAAAACAGACGGTCGCCTCGGGGCAAGTTGACGCTTGAGCCCCGGCTCCTCGGATGATTCCTCCATGATCTTGATAGAGATCGAGTTGATGTTGATGAAGGCCTCATCCCAACATGACGATCGGAGGTAGGGCGCAGTCCTTGGTCGAATCCAAGGTGACCAAATGAGCTGGTGACGAAGATGCCAAGTCGCAGCTGATCTCGCAGCGAGCCATCGACCTTTTGCCGAACACACAGCGAACTCTCAATGAAAGCACCAATGTTAGTGTCAAACCGCGGATCTCGGTAGGGGGTCCCGAATCGCAAGGCCAAGGCGGATGGTAACAGGAGACAAGGGACACGATGTTTTACCTGTGTTCGGCCCTCTTGATGGAGGTAAAACCCACGCCCCGCTTGATTAATATTGATGATGTGTGTTACAAGAGTGGATCTACCACGAGATCAAAGAGGCTAAACCCTAGAAGCTAGCCTATGGTATGATTGTTGTATATATCTATCAACTAGCCTGGCCTCGGTTTATATAATGCACCGAGGCCTAGGATAACAAGAGTCCTAGCCGAATACGCCGTGGGGAGGAGTTCTTGTCTTGATCGCCAAGTCTTGTGGAATCTTCCTTGTATGCGGCAACTGTCCGAACTGGCCCATGATTATACGGCCATGGGGATCCTCGCCCAATCCAACTCATCGGGAGCCGACGTGGTGAGTACCCCTGTCCAGACACCGCTACTCCCCCTCCCCGCCAAGATCATTTATATTTACCACCCCTCCATTTTATGCGGAGTAAATAAAACAGAGGGAGTATATGTTGGTGTCAAACCGCGGATCTCAAGTAGGGGTCCCGAATGCAAGGCCTAAGGCGGATGGTAACAGAGGCGGGGACACGATGTTTACCTGTGTTCGGGCCCTCTCGATGGAGGTAATACCCTACTTCCTCGCTTGATTGATCTTGATGATATGAGTATTATAAGAGTTGATCTACCACGAGATCGTAGAGGCTAAACCCTAGAAGCTAGCCTATGGTATGATTGTTCTTGTCCCACGGACTAAACCCTCCGGTTTATATAGACACCGGAGGGGCTAGGGTTACATAGAGTCAGCCATAAGGAGATCTACATATCCAGACGCCAAGCTTGCCTTCCACGCCAAGGAGAGTCCCATCCGACACGGACGAAATCTTCAATCTTGCATCTTCATAGTCCAACAAATCGCTAAAGTATATAGTCCGCCGTCCGAGGACCCACTAATCCAGACTCCTCAAGAGTCTCCCCAAACCAGGCTTCAATGGCGATGAGTCCCAACGCAGATTGTCTTCGCATTGCAAGGCGGTTCCTCTCCAAATTCTGAATACTTGTTTGATTAGTGTCCGGCTTCCCATAAATGTTGCACTCCTTGGCTTCCGCGCCTAATAATGGATATCCTCCATGCGTCGAGCGAATGCGAGAAGTTGGGGCATTTTTACAATTGCCACCCTAGCCATGTGGGTAAATCGTCTATTAAAGAGACGGGGATTCTCAGATCTAGATCACACCATCCTCCCACAACGAGTATCATCGGAGCGCGCCCGGAAAAAATCCATTCCAACATGGCCGGTCGTCGAGCTCCTCCTCTCGCCTCCCGTAGCCCTAAGCTCGCAATTGGAAGAAGTGTTCCGCCCCCACAACCAATTAGTAGAGCTACTGCACCTGTGGGTTTCTCCTCCAAAGATATATGGTCCCTGCTTGAGCCGGGCTCGCCACCTATAACGGCGGGGAGAAAGCGGAGATCTTTCCCACCCCATCCATGGGGAGCGGTATGCCTCATCCCTTACTTATTAAGAGGGCTTGATTTCCAATTCATCCGCTCCTCCGCTGGCTCCTAGAGTTCTATGGCCTCCAACTGCATAATTTCACCCCACCTCCATATTACACATTGCTGGCTATGTTGCCCTTTATGAAGCAAGCTTCGGGTTGCAAACTCATTTCGAAGCTATGGAAGAGGCTATTCTCCTGCACTCGCATACGTGGAGGGGTCATCAGATCAAGTGGGCGAGCGGAAATATGGTGCATCGCCGACCGGTACTGCCCTGTATTCAAGAAGACATCCGAGGACCGCCTTCGAGTGGTTTTATATGGAGGACGCCCCTTCCGACCCTATTCGATGGGCCTCCCGAAGTTCGACAACGCCCCCAAGAAACGCCACCGGGCGCCGAGCTCTCGTGAGGAAGATAACGGAGAAGTCTTACCCGATGGGCCGGATAAAAATGCTGGCTCAATCAGACCGATAATAACCGAGGTTATGTCAATATGTATAATGGGGGTACAGCCACTTCAATATCGAGGGCACCCCATGTGGCACTTTAACGGGAAGATGACGCCACCCGCCGCGGGCGTAAGGGACCGACTCCGCCATCGCTCTAGCAAAAATTCACCTGATTTGTACAAGGGAGAGGAAGAGGAGTTCATCCGCATTAAGCCACGGGACGGATTCTCCATGTACAACCCTCCAAGCTGGGTGAGTTGTCACTTTTTACTCCCAACCTTCCCGCATTCTTCGTCATAAGTACTTACCTTGCTGCTTCATGGCGTGAACTGCGAAAAGCTGTAAGGGAGGTCCACAGCCCGCTTCCACAACCGGAGGACCGACTGGCCCTCGCTCCCGGACTCAAGATGATCCGACATATTTGTGGAGCTGATCGACAGAAATTTATCAATTGAGCTATGATGATGCCATGGTGGCCATCATAGCCGATCATCCGGCTACTTCCCCATCGCATGTAAGTAAAACCGAGTCCCAACTTCCGAGAAGGATCCCCATTTCTGCACTTCACCTACCATACACATATGGTGTCTTACAGGAAGGCCTCGACGCCATGCCGAACCCGCAGTGACTCGCCAACAAGGCACCGCCGTAGGCTAAAAGGAAGGCGGTCAGACTAAGACGCCATCGCAGAGGTATGATACGTAACCTCGCCCGTGGTTGTCGCCTTTAAAATATAATAACGCCCACATTTCCTAGTAGGAAAATGCCCGCCGACTATATCCGGAGAGGTTGCCGATCACGCCCATCACGGGCTCTAGGGCCGCATATAGAGCCGGCTAACACGGGCTTAACGCCGATGCTCCTCCTGACAGGATGCGATAGATTATCCGCTACAAATTCAAGTGAGAGCGCCATGAATCACAAAGGCCGCCGGCCGCATTCGTGACGCTTGTTTCTCCCAAGAGGTATTTGATGCCTTCACTCAGCGACTCAGACATCTGTTGCTCAAAATGGTCTTGCCGTAGCCACGGACCAGTATGTAAAGGATATATTGTTGGAGATATGCCCTAGAGGCAATCATGTATGATGATATTTCCTATGTGTTTATGAATAAAGATAGTCCTTGGACATTATCAATGATGTGTATTAGCAAGTACGTGACTTGTTTGTGGGACTATGCATTGTATGATGACTGTCCTAAAAGGTCCCTAGTCGAAAGGGTTGTGTGGACGCGAATCGACTAGACTAGCATATGACACGGCCGATGGCTTGGTCTCACTAGCCATGGAGCATTGGATGCTAACCGGATAATATGGACTTGAAGGTCTGGTCGGATTCGACGAAGTCGGATCCGGAAGTTGAGATAAGGTCCGAGTCGTATTGCACTCCAACTATGAGACGAGCGATATGTCATATGTGAGTCTCTAGTACAACATATGTGCTATGTCCTAAGACCTGAGCCGACGCATGTACTGGATGGTGATGCATATGCTTTGGGTCACCAAACGCTACTCCGTGATCGGGTAGTTACAAAGGTAGGTTTCGGTTTGTCCAGCCCCATGCTGCGAGACATGGTCGAGCAAGAAGGGATTTGCCCTCCGATCAGAGAAATATACTGGGCCCTCTCGTGATCCGACCAGAACAACATGGTTATGCGACAAGGATTATGAGATAATCCGGATTGTGGTCGTGATCATCGAACGAGAAAGAGGTCGGCTAGCACAAGGATGACAGCCTTTGAGCCCGGCAAATATATATCGGGCGGCAAAGGGAAATGTAAGTGTGACACGCCAGTACTGTGTTCGCCTAACCAGCTTCATAGTTCCGCTTGGTTGTCGGCATGCCTTGCTAGAGGCCGCTACCAACCGCAGGTGTCGGAGGTGATCTGAATCGTGACCAAGCCGACTTGAACCTAAGGGGTCGCAAGGCTAAGGGAAGGAACCTACGAGGTTGGTTCAGAGACACCGGTCTGATGTGATCCGAATCAACTAGGAACGTGACCGAGTAGATTTTGGGCTTTAGGGTCCATGCGAGGCCCAAGTGTTGAGCCCGCGACGGACGCCTATATAAAGTGGAGGTGCGCACACTCATGTGGTTGATCGCCTCGCCGCTGCTAGGGTTTGCATGTGTTGCGAATAGCCACCTCCACTCGCCGCCGATCGGTGATCGACCTAGTAGTCCGCCGCCGGTGTTCCTCCCGCACGCGGATACCGCTAGAGGCGGTGCACTTGCGCCTTCCGGCGAACTCAGACGCGGGATCGACGATCGCTGTTCGAGGGAGATCGGACGAGGAGGAGACGATCCAAGCGACGCCTCGCCCTAACTCTTCTTCACGCACGCATCAAGCGCCTAGTGGTAACGAATCGTGATCCATCTCCGTAGCATGTTCCTGGATGTTCTGCGCGTAGGAAAATTTTAATTTGCAGTCGACGCACCCTACCATAGAACCCAACATATATGGGTAAGAAAATCTGATGATTATATATATCAGTAGCCCCTGAGACTTGAAACAGTTGACACAACTGATTTAAGGATCATTATTTGTGCAGGTTCTTACAGAGAAGAATACCCAATTGTCTCAAGAGCTGGAAGAGTGCAAAGCCCAGCTACGGGCCGCAGTTGCCACGCTGAAGGAGTTCAAGAAGGCCCCCACTGGTAACACTTGTCTCTATTGCAGAGAATGACAGGTACCAGATAGTATGCGGCATGCATGCAAATCTAACAATAAATTCTACAGATGACTCGGAGGAATCCGAGGTCGCGGATAGGGAACGAGCCAAGATGCCCAACGGCAGCTAAAGGCCGGTGAGCTGCTGCTTGTAAAGGTTAGGCAGAGAAAACAATTCCAAGATGCCAATATCCACCTGAGTATGGAATCAAGGATGTTCGCCCAGCCTTTGTCGATTCGTGAAGGAGAATAAGCGCTTCGACGCCGCATTGTCAAGAAGTGCTTGAACGAACCTTTGAAAGAGTTCGCCAAGAAGCTTGTCTGCAGATATGCCGACGGGTCGCCCCTGGAGGAGATGCCCGGTCTCATGGGTGATCTTATACCAGAAGCTCTCACAACCGCATCTAACAAGTTCGGCAGTGATGCAGGTATCGCCTAAGCCTTGTGGCTATCCGCCTCCCGCCAGAGGCATGGGGAGCTTATAGAGAAGCTCAAGGAGCGCGTATGCTCCGATTATGGAAGATATCACCTGCCGGCAAGGTGCAAGGGAAGCCTCGGCCTTGGTGAAGACGCGATATACCTAAAGTCGACTCCAACCCACATGGTCGAGGTTTGATGTAACATCCCAAATTTTCAATTTGGAATGTTATACATAGAGCATCATTGCATATCATATTTTTTCGTTGCATTTTTGCTCGATCCTAGAAATTCTACACAACTCAAAGACCCACGGAGAGAGTTGAGGATTTCGTTGTTTTCATATTTGAGTTTTCTCAAATTTTGAAAATAGGATCATTTGATTTTAATTATTTTATCTTCAATTATTTCTACTATCAAAATAAGAGAGAGGGAATAAAAAGACTTTCCCAAAATAAAGAAATAATGAAGATTTAATAATAAAATCAAATAAGATTTTATTTTGGAGTTTTTCGCCTTTTATTTGAATTTAGGAAAATGCGTGTTTTTCAAAATTAGATTTAGGCCCCAAATAAATGTTCATCTAGTCCGCTTGATTTTAGAAGTCGGAAAATTTATTTCGATTTTTGAGTCCGCTTAGTATTTCTTTTTATTTTTCTTCTCAGATGAATTATTAAAAACGAATCATTTCGATCGGTCTCGAAGGGATCCGCTGGGCGACTATATAAGCGCAACCTCAGCGCCTGTGCCCAAATTACTCGCCTCGAGCCCAGCCGCTCGGCCAAAAATTTCATCACCGCCTTCCCACGCCCGAAACCCTAACCCTAACCCCACCGCCGACGCGCTAACGGACTCCCACGCCGAGGTTCGCCACTGCTTTTGCATGCGTCGTTTTTTAAAAACCGCTGTTTTTCTTCGGTTTTTTAGTTTCGCTTTTTATTAGTTTCGGTTTTTCCCGGTTCGCTAAATAGCTTAATGTTCGCTTGTTCGCTTAAACGAACTAAAAACCGCTGTTTTTCTTCGGTTTTTAGTTTCGCTTTTATTAGTTTCGGTTTTTTCCTGTTCGCTTAAATAGCTTAACGCTCGCTTGTTCGCTTAAACGAACGAGTTCGTCAGATTAGTTTAGTTAACGGTTCGCTCGTTAACCTGCTCGCTGCTTTTTCCTTTTCTGATTTAATCCGCGATTTTTCTCGATCGCGATTTCGATCCGATTTTCGCTTTAGTATAATTTTTCGCCGCTTATTGGAATCAGCAATTCAAGCGCCTAGAGTTTCGCCTCAAACCTCTTTCCGAATAACCTACTTAAACAAGTTTTTGCTATCGTAAAATTTGACCTAGATTCAGATTAGTAAACGGAGCTGTTTTCTTCCGCCGCTTAACTTTCGCTGTTTCGCTTGATTTGATTCTTTTGCAAACCGGAGTTCTTAAGTTGAACTATCCGTTAGATCTATTTGAGTTTTACCTGTGCATTAGATGAGTACTTATTGTATGCTTGTTTGTTTGTCTCGTGATAGAATACCCGAGTGCGCTACCTGTTACTTCGAAGTCTCTAGGTTTCATGGATCATCGCTAAAGGCAAGTAACACTTTGATCATACCTCTTCTCATACCCAGTTTTTATGCATTAGATCTATCCTCAAACACTTGCATGATTAGGATCTAATTAAATTGTGGGATGGGAAGTAGATGAGGTAGTACCTATTACTTGTTTTATTATCAAACCCTTGGGAGTTACTTCACGCTTGCTTATTATGCCATGCTATGCTAGTAGACGGATTGGGTGAGTGTATCCATGATGATGTGAGATTGTTAAATTAATGGTTTATTTAAGGTGGCAACTTAAACACACATCCGGGTGGATTGAGGCACCTGGTTTCTATCAGACTTGCCTCAGATTTCTTCTGACCGCCACCTGTGCTCAAAGGGATCATGAGATTATTCAATCTAGAAACTTCCGTGCAGCCACAAGCCATTATGGGCCTCGCATAGTTGATTGTTGTGCTAACTCTACGGGTAGACTAGCTGATGTAGGGGTTGTAGGTTGGTACGGCCTACCCACATGTAAGGTGCTAGCGCTTCGAAGACTATGTCTCGGCCATCCGCTTTCAAACACCATGTAAAAGTAGAAATCAAACGGAGGAGATCGAGTCTTGTGGGGAAAAGTGCACAAACCTCTCGCAGAGTGTATAAACTAATCATGGTTAGCCGTGTCCCCGGTTATGGACATCTTGAGTATCTAGTACTTGGATTATCATGTGAATCTCATCATGTTACTTCTAAATTAATATTGTTGGGTTTAATGAGTACTTTTAATTGGGATTGAGAATGCTGTCAACCATTCTCAATGTTTCACAACCACCATGATAGTTAAATAAATTTATTCTTTGCAAGAGGGAAAATTGGCTTTACACAAAATCGTAACCATAGAGCTTTCCACCAGCCAAATATGCATGTAGTATAGGCTTATTATTCCATTATTCTCTATGTGTTACATTGCCAAGATATTCCATGTGTCAATTCGCTTTCGGCTGCAACGCTTCATGTTGCGTACTTTTCTCGCATTTACTGTAAGGTGCATAGGTCGTGGTTCTATACTCAAGATGCCGCTTGGAGTTGATGGACTCGCTTATTCTTCCAAGCCTTCCGCTGTTATCGTATTAGATGGCCTTAAGACATATTTATTTTATTAAGTTCTCTTGAGACTTTCGATTGTAATAAGTGTGATTGCTACTCGCTATAAATCCTTCGAGTATTGTGTGGTGTCAAGATTACTAATCCAGGATGACACCGAGCACGGAGATCGACTGCTTGAGGTCCGGTCGCTACAAAGATGGTATCGTGAGCCAAGTTGATCAGAGGACACCACCATTAAGCTAAAGCCCTAGATCACTACTCTCTTCTCATTTCTAACTCCTCATCTTTTCTACTCTTTTAGGATGACGGAAGCGAGGATCAAGTTCACCCAAATTGATGAAGATACACCTTCTGACAACACCAAGGAAGTCACTAAGTACCTGAACATAGGAATACCAAGCTTCACCGGGACCTACAATTCCACTTTACCCGAAGAAGAGCGCTGGAAGATTCGAGCTCAAGTTCCCGGAAGGACATTTGCGCCAATCACGGAGCCCATTGAGATTGTTTTCGATGCACCAACCTGGAGTCTGGGAAAGAACATGGCAGCTCACATAACCATGGGACACATTGGAGAAGTTTACAAAGAAGACCTCAAGGATACTATCTACCAGATTTGTGGGCGCCGAGATGAACAATGGGAGATAGTTGGCACTAAGAAGGATCGATCCATTGCAGCTTTCATCCAGAGTTAAACCAGACATTCGACGCCAGAGAACCAGACAAAGCGCAGACATGATGGAGTTGAAGACAAGAAAAGCCAAGATTATCGAACTAGAAGGAGAACTCAAGGCCACTCGCAAGGACTACATGGAGGAGATTGTAGCTCTAGTGGGACAAAACGCGATCTTAAGGAGAAGATTGAAGAACTCATGGGAAATTCAGCACCGGAGGAGAAGATGAAGATTGCACCGTCCAAAGAACTACATCATCATCGATTTACACCGATTCCGATCCTAGTGATGATGATTACGAAGATGAAGTCGAGCAGATATCATGGAGTCTTCATCGGAGCAGTTTTTCTAGTTGACCACCATAACAGAGTAGATTTCCATTTTATATTAGTTTTAGTTTCAAGACTTTGTAACGATAGATAGACCGCTGTATGCCCTTGTTTGAATTGATTGGAGTGATATTGTGTGATTTGTCTCATGTGCATATGGGTAGTGTTTTCTCCCTAGACCTCATTCTATTCTTAACTCTCGCCTTTTCTATAAACCCTCGATGCCTCCGAGACGCCGACCTCGGATTTGTTTTCCGCCAGAGATCACTCAGCTTGATTCAAGAATGTAATGCCTTGATTCAAACATTCGCATGTAACCAAGGCAACAACAACAACAACAACCCACCGCCACCACCACCGCTGACCATTTGACCCATTTCTATATTGAATCACGGTGTTTTCTAGTAGCACCGAGCCGATTGTAGTAGATGATTGGATCCGTAAGATAGGGAGGGAGTTGACCACCGCAGATGTACAGATGGAAAAGGGTGAAGTTTGCCGACATCAACTCAAGGACCCGCAGCAGATGGTGGGAGAATTTACAGCCACTTACCCTCGAGACACCGCCACATGGGATCAATTTCAGCAAGCCTTCCGACGCCCATGTTTCAGCAGGAGCTATGGCCATGAAGAAGCGTGAGTTTCGCAACTTGCGCTAAGGAGGACGGATCACACAAGATGTGGATGATTTCAGAAGTTAGCACGTTATGCCCCGTATGACGCTACATGCAGATGCAGCCAAGGTGAGAAGTTTTAGAAGGACTGAATGATGAGCTGAGTATGCAGCTTGATGGTAGCCACCTTCAATAACTACCAGAGTTAGTAGATCATGCTCTTATGATTGAAGGAAGCAGCAGCAGATTGACAATCGCAAGAGAAAGTATGGACAGGGAAGAATAACTCGAGTCAGCAGAAGCTTCGCTTACCCCAAGCCGAGGACAATTTCAGCATACCCATGGAGGAGGTAGCTCAGACAACCATAATGGCACCAAGAATGGAAACGGAATGGAGGAAGCAATGGACAAAACCGCACCAACCCGGCCAACACCATCCAAGATAGACCTGAGCCACATCACTTGCTTTAAGTGTCGCAAGACCGGCATTATGCAAATGATTTTCCGTATACCAAAATGGTAATGGTAATGGAAGCTCAGAAAGAAGTCAACCCTTTCAACAGGGATAAGTGAACCACGCTACGCGGAGGAGGTTGAAGCTCACCAGATGCAGAATAGGTAAGTTTTTGGTTAAGTCATTTATCGCAGCTTGTTCTTTTGATACCGTGCATCGCATTCATACATATCAAGGGATTTGTGGATAAGTATAACCTACCAACCCAAGCCCTTAGGTCACCCATGCTAGTAACCTCACCCGAGCGTAATACATGGCTAGTATATGGTGTGATCGACCGCCATTAGGATTGGACACTATGTGTTCCTCGACCTAATAGTTCGGAATCGCAAGGATTGATGTGATATTAGGCATGGATTGGTTATCAAGTATGGAGGGAACATAGATTGCGCCAAGAAGTCGATTTTTCTTACCACCCCGTATGGGAGGAGAATCAAGTTTGTATCACGGCATGAGCCGAGGAGAGCCCATGTAAATTCCTTAACAGAGTTGTGCAGAGGAAGTACCAAAGGTAAGGGATTACCCTGACGTGTTTCCGTAAGAGTTGCTGTGCATGCCACCGATAGGGACATTGAATTTCTGATTGAACTATCGCTGTGCACCGGGCCGATATCCAAGAGACCGATAGGATGCCAGCCCAAGATTTGGAGGAAATTAAGAAGCGATTAAGGAGTTATCGGATAAAGGTTTTATTCGCCCAAGTTCTTCGCCTTTGGGGATCACCAAGATTTAGTGGATAAGAAGGATGGATCATTAAGAATGGTTGTTGATTATCGAGGATTGAATGAAGTGACCATCAAGAACAAGTACCCACTGCCGATGATCAATGACTTGTTTGACCAATTGCAAGGAGCTAAGGTGTTTTCCAAGATCGATTTGCGATCAGGGTACCATCAGTTGAAGATTCGGGAGCAGGATATACCTAAGATGGCATTTACCACCAGGTACGGGTTGTATGAGTATACCGTTATGTCATTTGGTCTGACTAATGCACCTGCCTATTTTATGAAATGATGAACAAAGTGTTTATGGAGTTCTTGGATAAGTTCGTCATGGTGTTCATTGATGATATTTTGGTTTACTCGAAGAATGAAGAAGAACATAAGGAGCATTTATGCTTGGTACCGAGAAGCTCAGAGAACACCAGCTATATGCCAAGTTCAGCAAGTGTGAGTTTTGGTTGAAGGAAGTTGGATTTCTCGGACATGTTATATCCGGAGAAGGTATAGCAATGGACCCCACTAAAGTTGCCATCAGAATAAATCGGGAAGCGCCAACAACAGCTTGAGAGATCCGAGTTTCCTTGACTCGCAGGATACTACCGAGATTCATTGAGAATTTCAAGGATTGCGGTTTATGACATGAATTGTTGAAGAAGGATACCAAGTTCATTTGGACCGAGGAGTGTGAAGCTAGTTTACAAGAGTTGAAGAAACGCTTGGTTACCTCACCAAGGTTAATTCTCCGGATCGTACCAAGGATTATGAGGTGTATTACGACGCTTCACGAAGAGGACTTGGAGCAAGGCTTATCCAGAGGGAAGAGTTGTTTCAGATGCTTCACGACGCTTAAGCCTCATGAACTAAACTATGCCACGCATGATTTGGAGTTAGCAGTCACAGTATGCGTTGAAAACATGGAGACATTTCCTCATTGGAAATCATTGTGAGGTGTATACGGATCACAAGAGTTTGAAGTACATCTTCACGCAGAAGGAGCTAAATCTCAGGGAGAGGAGATGGTTGGAGCTCATCAAAGATTACGATATGAGATTACATTATCACCCCAGGAAGGCGAACGTGGTAGCAGACGCGTTGAGCCGTAAGAGTCATGTTAACAACCTAATGACCAGCGGTTTACCAAAGGAATTAGCCGAGAAATTTCGGGAGCTATGTTTGGAAATAGTTCCGCGAGGCTATGTAGCAGCTTTGGAGATCCAATCTACTTTGATGGACAAAATCAGGGAAGCTCAGAAGACTGACAAAGAGATTGCCTCTGTAAAGGAGAAAATGAGCGAAGGAAAGGCTAAGGGATTTCGTGAGGATGAGCACGATACCTTATGGTTTGAAGACCATGTTTATGTGCCCAATGACCCGGAGATCAGGAAGTTAATCCTACAAGAGGCACATGATTCACCATATTCTATTCACCCAGGAAATACCAAGATGTATTTGGATTTGAAGAATACTTTCTGGTGGACTGGTTTGAAGAAGGACATTGCAGAGTACGAGCAGTTTGTGATGTATGTCGAGGGTGAAGGCGTAACATCGGTTGCCAGGATTGTTACAACCATTGCCCTATAATTCGAATGGAAGTGGGATAAACTAGGTATGGATTTCATCACGGATTGCCCAGACTCGCTCAAAGCTACGACTGATTTGGGTTGTAGTCGATTGTTTGACGAAGGTAGCTCATTTCATTCCAAAGAAAGACTACCTACAAGAAGGCTAAATTGGCTAAGATATACATGACCAGGATTGTATGCTTGCATGGAGTTCCGAGGAGTATCAGACGATAGAGGAACCCAATTCACCTCAAAGTTCGGAAGCAACTGCAAAAACTTTGGGAACCAGTCGGAGTTTAGCACAGCTTTTCATCCACGCATGATGGACAAACCGAGAGAGTCAACCAGATTTTGTAGGATATGCTTAGAGCTTGTGCTTTGGATTATGGATCAAGTTGGGATGATAACTTGCCATATGCGGAGTTTTCTTACAACAACAGTTATCAATCTAGTTTGAAGATGGCCCCTTTTGAAGCCTTGTACGGAAGGAGGTGCAGGACCCCGTTGTTGTGGGATGAAGTTGGAGACCGCCAGTTGTTTGGAACGGATTTGATTAAGGAGTCTGAACGGAAAGTAAAGTTAATTTGCGATAGGCTCAAGGTAGCCCAGTCAAGACAGAAGAGTTACGCAGACTCAAAACGCAAGGAGATGTAATAATAAGTCGGAGATGAGTTTATCTTCGTATCACCACTTCGAGGAGTTAAGCTGCTTTGGTGTTAAAGGAAAGTTAGCGCCTAATTTGTAGGACCTTATCGTGTTTTAGAACGCATGGGAGAGGTTATGCATGTTGAAACTACCCAAGGATTGTCAGAGTTCATGATGTGTTTCATGTTTCTCGCTTGAAGAAGTGTCACGCAGAGATGGCTGATATACCACTAAGAGATATTGTACCACTAGAGGCGATTCAGCTTGAATGATGATTTGACCTACGAGGAGAAACCAATAAGATTCTCGAGTATGCCACCGGTCACCCGCAGAAGGTCATTAAGTTTTGCAAAGTTCAAGTGGAGCCACCACACCGAGGAAGAAGCCACCGGGAGCGAGAGGAAGATTTGCTTAAGGACCACCTCGACCTATTTTCTAGTTAACCCTAATCTCGAGGGCTAGATTCATCTGGTAGGTTTGTAACATCCCAAATTTTCAATTTGGAATGTTACACATAGAGCATCATTGCATATCATATTTTTCGTTGCATTTTGCTCGATCCTAGAAATTCTACACAACTCAAGGACCCACGGAGAGAGTTGGGGATTCGTTGTTTTCATATTTGAGTTTTCAAATTTTGAAAATAGGATCATTTGATTTCAATTATTTTATCTTCAGTTATTTCTACTATCAAAATAAGAGAGAGGGAATAAAATGACTTTCCCAAAATAAATAAATAATGAATATTTAATAATAAAATCAAATAAGATTTTATTTTGGAGTTTTTCGCTTTTTATTTGAATTTAGGAAAATGCTGCTTCAAAATTGATTTAGGCCCCAAATAAATGTTCATCTAGTCCGCTTGATTTGTAGTCGGGAAAATTTATTTCGATTTTTGAGTCGCTTAGTATTTCTTTTATTTTTCTTCTCAGGAATTATTTAAAAACGAATCCGCTCTGTCAGGTTCGAAGGGACTCACGGGGCGCACTATATAAGCGCAACCCCCAGCCCAGCCCACCGCCTGAGCTCGAGCCCACCACTACCGCCCAAATTTCAATCACACTTTCGCTTCACGCCTCGAAACCCTAACCCTAACTCTCACACACGCCGGAGTCTTAATCACGAGTCACAGACTTCGCCGACTCATCACGGACTCACCACCGAGGTTCGCCATTGCTTTATGTCATTGGTTTTTTTAAAAACCGGCGTTTTTTCTTCGTTTTTTTTCGCTTTTATTAGTTTCGGTTTTTTCCTTGCTCGGTTAAATAGCTTAACGCTCATTCGCTCGCTTAAATGAACTAGTTCGTCAGATAGTTTAGTTAACTAACGCTCGCTCGCTAACCCGCTCGTCATTTTTCTTTTTCTCGATTTAATCCGCGATTTTCCGATCGCGATTGATCCGATTTTCGCTTTAGTATAACTTTTCGCCGCTTATCGGAATCAAAGCGATTCAAGCGCCTAGAGTTTCGCCTCTAAACCCTCTTCCGTATAACCTACTTAAACAAGTTTTTGCTACTGTAAATTTTGACCTAGATTCAGATTAATAAAACGGAGCTGTTTTCTTCCGCCGCTTGACTTTCGCTGTTTCGCTTGATTTGATTCTTTTGCAAACCGAGTTCTTAAGTTGAACTATCTGGTTAGATCTATTTGAGTTTTACCTGTGCATTAGATGAGTACTTATTGTATGCTTGTTTGTTTGTTCATGAAAGAATACCCGGAGGCGCTACTGTTACTTCGAAGTCTCTAGGTTTCATGGATCATCAAGAAGGCAAGTAACACTTTGATCATACCTCTTCTCATACCCAGTTTTTATGCATTTGATCTATCCTCAAACACTTGCATGATTAGGATCTAATTAAATTGTGGGATGGGAAGTAGATGAGGTAGTACCTATTACTTGTTTTATTATCAAACCCTTGGGAGTTACTTCTATGTTTGCTTATTATGCCATGCTATGCTAGTAGACGTGGATTGGGTGAGTGTAACCATGACAGATGTGAGATTGTTAAATTAATGGATTATTTAAGGTGGCAACTTAAACACACATCTAGGTGGATTGAGGTACCTGGTTTCTATCAAGATTTGCCTCAGATTTCTTCTGACCGCCACCCAGTGCTCAAAGGGATCATGAGATTATTCAATCTAGAAACATTCGTAGCAAAATACAAGCCATTATGGTCTCGCATAGTTGATTGTTGTGCGAACTCTTACGGTAGACTAGCTGATGTAGGGGTTGTAGGTTGGTACGGCTCACCCACATGTAAGGTGCTAGCGCTTCGAAAGACTATGTCTCGCTCATCCGCTTCTCAAACACCATGTAAAGCGAGAAATCAAACGGAGGAGATCGAGTCTTGTGGGGCAAAGTGCACAAACCTCTCGCAGAGTGTATAAACTAATCATGGTTAGCCGTGTCCCTGTTATGGACATCTTGAGTATCCGTACTTGGATTATCATGTGAATCTCATCATGTTACTTATAAATTAATACTGTTGGTTTTAATGAGTACTTTTAATTGGGATTGAGAATGTCAACCATTCTCAATGTTTCACAACCACCATGATAGTTAAATAAATTTATTCCTTTGCAAGAGGGAAAATTGGTTTTACGCAAAAATTGTAACCATAGAGCTTTCCACCAGCCAAATATGCATGTAGTATAGGCTTATTATTCCATTATTCTCTATGTGTTACATTGCCAAAGATATTCCATGTGTCGACCCATTTTCGCTGCAACGCTTCATGTTGCGCATTTTCGCATTTACGCAGTAAGGTGCATAGGTCGTGGTTCTATACTCAAGGATGTCGTTGGAGTTGATGGACTCGCTTATTCTTCCAAGCCTTCCACGTTATCGTTATTAGATGGCCTTAAGCCATATTTATTTTATTAAGTTCTCTTGAGACTTTTGATTGTAATAAGTGTGTGATTGCTATAAATCCTTCGAGTATCGTGGTGGTGTCAAGATTATCGATCCAGGATGACATCGAGCACGTAGATCGATCGCTTGAGGTCTGGTCGCTACATCGGACTCTGTGGGGCCCAATGGGAATGAGATCCCCGCCGCTTTGGTGTATGACCAAGTAGAATTAGCCAAAGTATCCCCAACAGTGATTGTAGGCTAGACAGCTTGTTGGATGGTATAGAAGAAGAATTTAGTCACCTAAGTGACTATATACTTCAAGTGACATATATTGTCCCTAAATGATTGTAAATCATTTATTTATTACCAAAAGGGCCTCTCGCTATTTATTTATTCGTGAGCAAAGGGGATACCCCGATTTCGTAATAGAAATCATTAGATGTTCACAACACTACGCCCAAATTTCGCCACATGTGTTTCATTCATTACTAGTTTCAAAGAAAGTGCTCATGTCATAGCCACTAAATACATCACGAAAGTGCTACATACAATCGCAAATAAAGAGACAATCATCCTATAGAGCACATCGATTTTGCCCATTATCTTCACAAGCTCTTTCATCTCCTCATTGTCGCTAAGGTCGCTCAAGAATTGTTGCTTGGCCATGATCGAGGAACTCAGATCTTTAACCTTCGCTCAGATCTTCCTCTTCTCGCTGCTCCTTCGCCATTTGTCCAACACCCCAACCTCGCCGGGTATTGGGATTCCTACAACTAAATAATCAGCAGAAGTTGCATTCCCCACATCAAAGAACTTCCCAAAAATACAAATCACACGAATCTTTCCTTTTTGCATGAATCAAATTGGAAGATCATCAACCAAACTATTAAAAAAATTAGCAACCGAAAGCAGAACAACACTTAAACATATTATTACCCCATGATTCGAGCATTTGTAGAAGACTCACCAGGTTGAGGATTGTGGTTGAGACGCCGACGGATGACTCGCGTGATTTAGTAAGAAGGGCACCACACCAACAAAGAGCTGGTTATGGCGAGCAACCGCCGTGGTGCGTAGCCGCGGGGTGTGATGAGACCCACAAGTGATGGTACGAGTGGCGATTTGGCGATATCTAGTTGTTGCTCGTCAAGAGCAGTGGGACGAGCAGCCAATGGACATGGTTGTCATGCCGAGCTTCTCGATGCTAGGCAGAGTAAGTAGAGAAGAGGAGAAGCTTAACGTTGGATATGTCGGTTTCATTACTTGTAGAGTAGCATAGCACCATATATAGTCATAGTATAGCTTTTGGATTCAACCAGCTATAGGAGCAGGTCTCTTTTTTCTAAAACTCAGCAACGCCTCTTTATCGGTACACTAGCTTGTTCAGACGCCTTCTCACGCCTTTTGATTTTCTTTCTTCTTTTTTGCAGGAAGGAAGGAGGACAAAATTGAGAGTTCCTGGACTCAACCCAAGGCCTCTCGCTTGAATACCAAGGGTGCTAGTCACTTATGTGGCTTAACGCTCCATGGAGGAGGACGCAGATTTAACACATTTTCCTCGCAGCTTTAGTTGGCGACGCAAGATCGAACGGTCGCAGCTTCGAGAATGTTACCAGTGAACGAGCCCAGCTTTTTCTTTTCTCCCTATATATAAAAAAGTATGCTACTTGGTGTCGGCTTAGTCAACAAACGACAGTGCCAACTTGACCGCTGGATTGACATTCAATGTATGTCGGTTTCTTCGCCTTTCTTCCTCCACCGCCAAAGCCAAACCAGCGCCGGCGAGACGCCGCCTCCCGCCTCCCACGTCCTGTTGTGCTGCCGCCAGACGATCATGGCCACATCGCACCCTAAAACCCCTGCAGCATCTTCCCCGCCTCCTGCTCGCTCTCGCCCGAGGCCTCACCATCGCCCTCCGCTTTGGTTTGTTCGCCAGGCGCCGCCTCCGTGTTGTCATCATGGTCAACAACCGAGAGGAATAAGGAGATGACCGCATGGTGAGGATGACAAGAGGGGACCCAGCAGCCACAGATAGTAATTTTGTTTTTCGGGACTGAGAAGGAACTGGTTAAAGGAGTCAGGTCTGCCTAGCCCAAAGCTTTTATCTCATATGTTTAGCACATGACCAGCCCAGTTTGTTTTTTTCCTTTCTGAAAATGGCTAGCCCAGCTATTTTGTTTTTTATAGAATAACCAACATAGGCCTACTTGCTTTTCTACGCCCTGCTGGGCCGGAAATCTTTCAAGACGAGGAGGGATGCATTTTACCCGTAAATGGGCTATAAGTAATAATAAATGGGCTATAAGTAATAATAAATGGGCTGTAAATGAAAAAATACAAAGAAACAAGCAATTAGTTCCAAAATACTTTTTCTTCGGATTTTGATATTTTAAATTTCATTGTTTTTGTGTGGGTAAAATTTCATTGGATTTAAATTGTTATGTTTAGTTTTTAAATTAATTTGAATCTGGCTAGAAATTTCGGGTTGTATGCTATTTGGGACAGATTTGGAGGCTGACTTGTGGGTCTACTAGGTTAACATGTATTTAAAGGCTTTGTCAACTTAGTCGATTAAACGATTCTAGCAGCAGAAGGATCGCTGGATGTTAATCCAACGGCCGTGCTTCTTCAATATCTCGATCTTCTTGCTCCACCGCCAAACTAGCGCCATTGACCGCTCGCTTCGCCTGCGGGTCGGCAGGCCGGGCCAGACAGGCCGCGACCGCCCCACCCTACTCTATTGTCTGGCCGTGCCATTCCTCTACTCACCCACACCTCCTCGTTATTTTTCATGATGGCAGCCGGACCAAGAAACCTCAGATTCTAATCACTGGGCAACCATCGCCAAGTCGCCCCTGCCCGTCATTCCCTTCCTAGGCCTCGCCGTCCACCGCCTGGTTCTTTCTCGGGCAAGTGGTCAACGTGGTCAACTAACCACATCCATCGGACATGGATCAGACGTGGAGAGGCCGATACCGGGTCCACAACCGCATTATAAGGAAATGCCTCCTTATTATGCGCAAAATAATGATTCCTCCACCTGACATCTGGGACCCACCGGAAGAGCCTTTGTATTTCGCGAAAAAATGTTCACCCCGCTGATAGCTCGGACCCACCAGCTATATCTTCGCACGCAAGGAAGTGCCTCCTTATTACGCACAAAAAATGAATACCCCCGGATGGGAGGCTGACTTAGGGCCTACTTGTTGACGGGACAGAGGGCTTTGTCAACTTAGTCAATATGAACGATTCTAGCTCCAAAGGACCGCACGATGTCCATCCAACGGCCCTAGTGCTTCTTCAACCTCCGGTCTTCTTGCTCCAAATACCAAACCAGCGCCGGTCGTGCTGGCTGCGTGTTCGCTTCTCCTGGCCGGGTCAGTGATGCCGTGGAGCCTCATCACCCCTTACTACTCCCAACTGGCCAGGTCATCCGTGATCTACTCACCCACACCCCTCGTTATTCTACGACGACGGCAAATTTCACACCGCAGTCAACCAAGGAACCTCGATTCTCTCGCGGGCTTCCACCGTCGCTGTTTTCCCCGGCTTCGCCGCCCCTTCCTAGGCTCGCCGCCGCCCACCGCCGCCGGTTTCTCGGCGCGCGCGTGGTCAATATGGTCAAGGAACGACTCCGCCTAAGAGTATCAGACGGAGAGGTCGACACTGGGTCCACGGCCGCAGCAAGGAAGTGCCTCCTATTACGCCGCGAAAATAATTATTTCTCCACTGACAAAGAAGCACCCATCGGACGGGCCACCGATTTTGCGAAAAAAATTTTCCCGGCATACCGGGACCCACCACTAAATCTTTGCACGCAAGGAAGTGCTCGATACCGACCCACCCGGTCGAAGCGCACGTAGCGTTGTTATTCGTCGCGGACGGTACATACATACCGGTCGATGTAGAGGCGCACACGCAATCATAGTAGAGGCGCTGCAAGACGTAGCATGTACACGCATATACAGCCGTGGTGCAAGAAAGTAACACGCCACGCACGCATATACCGCGGGTCTCGAACGCCTATCACAAGACAATGCACGGCCGTGGCTCGTACATGGCTGGGTTGAACGGAGAAACCGCGCCGTTGTCGTGTTCATGGGGATCCAACCAGCAGGGTCGGAAATGTAATGCGCCGTCAGTTCATCGAGCCAACCGCTTGTGAGGGAGTCCCGGATTAGGGGTCCCTGACAGCCGGACTATATCCTTTTGCCGATCGTTGGACTATGAAGATACAAGATTGAAGATTTCGCCCCGTGTCCGGATGGGACTCTCCCTTGGCGTGGAAGGCAAGCTTGTCAATAAGGACATGTAGATCTCTCCTTGTAACCGATCAGATAACCCTAGCCCTCCGTGTCTATATAAACCGGAGGGTTTAGTCCGTAGGGACAACAACAATCATACCATAGGCTAGCTTCTAGGGTTTAGCCTCACGATCTCGTGGTAGATCAACTCTTGTAATACTCATATCATCAAGATCAATCAAGCATGAAGTAGGGTATTACCTCCATCGAGAGGGCCCAACTCGGTAAACATCGTGTCACCCGCCTCCCGTTACCATCCGCTTTAGACGCACAGCTCGACCCCTACCAGATCCGCCGGTTTTGACACCGACATTGGTGCTTTCATTGAGAGTTCCATTGTGCCGCCACCGTAAGGCTTGATGGCTCCATCAATCATCGGAAACGATGTGATCCAGGGTGAGGTTTTCCTCCCCGGACAGATCTTTATATTCGGTGGCTTCGTACTGCAGGCCAATTTGCTTGGCCATCCGGAGAAGATCAAAAGCTACACCCCCGCCATCGTGTCGATTTGGAAACTTGAACTATGCTGCCGATATCCGGAGACTTGATCTTCGACGGATTCAACCTATGTCAAAGCGCCGCACAATCACAACGGGCATGACTTAGCTCGCTGCCGGACAAAGGGTCGGGAGATCACACCGCAACTACTCCAAATTTCTTAACCGAACAAATTGCGCCCATCGAAGGACGGGTGGATAGAACCCGCCATTTAAGGTCGCACTCTCAAGGGCATATAGAGCCGAATATCGACTTCACCTCCCACGAGAGCCGTGTGTTGGAGATATGCCCTAGAGGCAATCATGTATGATGATATTTCCTATGTGTTTATGTATAAAGATAGTCCTTGGACATTATCAATGATGTGTATCGCAAGTATGTGACTTGTTTGTGGGACTATGCATCGCACGATGACCGTCCCTAAAAGGTCCCTAGTCGAAAGGGCTGTGGGACGCCAAGAGCCACTAGACCGGCATATGACATGGTCAATGGCTTGGTCTCACTAGCCATGGAGCATTGGATGCTAACCGGATAATATGGACTTGAAGGTCTGGTCGGATTCGACGAGTCGATCCGAAGTCGAGATAAGGTCCGAGCTGGATGCACCCAACTATGAGACGCAGCGATATGTCATCTGTGAGTCTCTAGTACAACATACGCTCTATGTCCTAAGACCTGAGCCGACGATGTACTCGAGATGGTGACAGACTTGCTTTGGGTCCGACCAAACGCTACTCCGCGGATCGGTAGTTACAAAGGTAGGTTTCGGTTTGTTCTAGTCCCATGTCATGAGACATGGTCGAGCAAGATGGGATTTGCCCCTTCGATCGAGGGATATACTGGCCCTCGTGGTGATCCGACCAGAACAAAGATGGTTATGCGACACTTGGATTATGAGATAATCCGGATAGTGGTCAGTATCACCGAACGAAAGAGGTCGGGCTAGCACAAGGATGACAAGGCCTCGCTTTGAGCCCGACAACATATATCGTGTGGCAAAGGGAGCATAAGTGTGACACGCCAGGCTGTGTTCGCTTAACCAGCTTCATAGTTCTTGGTGGTCGGCACGCCTTTGCTAGAGGCTGCTACCAACCATGCAAGTCGGAGGTGATCCGAACCGTGACCAAGCCAACTTGAACCTAAGGGGTCGCTTAAGGGAAGGAACCTACGAGGTCGGTTCAGAGACACCGGCCGGATGTGATCCGAATTGACTAGGAACGTGACCGAGTAGACTTTGTTTTAGGGTCCGTGCAAGGCCCAAGTGTTGAGCCCGCGACGACGCCTATATAAAGTGGAGGTGCGCACACTCATGCGGTTGATCGCTTGCCATGCATTAGGGTTTGCATGTGTTGCGCATAGCCACCTCCACTCGCTGCCGATTGTGTGATCGACCTAGCAGTCCACCGCACGGTGTTCTCCCCGCACGCCGCGGATACCGTTAGAGGCGGTGTACTTGCGCCGCCCCGCTAACTTGCACGGGATCGGACGATCGGTTGTTCGAGGGAGATCGGACGAGGAGGAGACGATCCACGCGGGACACGCTGCCCCAACTCTTCTTCCGCTGCATGGCAATCGCATGCCTAGTGGTAATGATCTGTGATCCATCTCCGTAGCATGTTCTTGGTTGTTCTGCCAGAGGAAATTTTAATTTGCAATGACGACCCTACCGTGAGAACCCAACACCGTGTTGCCGAACTGCCGGGTTCATCTCGCCACGGGCTCCGAGCTAGTTACATCCGTGTTTATCGAATCCGACGACAAGCACCGATCATGGAGTTTACTCATGATCTTTCAAAGACTCGCTTTTCACGACGTAAGCAAATTCATTAAGATCCTCTCTTGTCGAGGCCTTGGTCAACTATGTCTGGCTAGAATGGGATGCGTGATTTACGAAGAAATTCGCGCCCCACCCACCACCCAATTAGTAGCCATTGTCGATTTATTTAACCGACATGCTCGATTTCGACCAAGACATCGACGGTATGGACGATTTATGCAGAGACGATCAGAACCACCGCCTACAAGACGCTGGACAGCCACTCAACACACGATATATATATATATATATATATATATATATATATATATATATATATATATATATATATATATATATATAGAAAATCCATCCTACCACCCGGTAGGTAGTTACCCCACATGTCTCATATACTATCATGTGGTACTATATATACTATTTTATTATTTTAAATATGTTCATATACTATATCTAAGATATTTCAAAGAAAGTTACAGAAAAATTGCATATGAGCCCATAGTTTTTGTTATATTTGTAAAATACGCATATATTTGTACGTAAAATGAGCATACTGAAAAATGATACATACTACCTAAAAATTAGTATATATACTACCTAATCATTGTTATATACTACATACTACACGATATACTCTCGTTCCGGCTGATGGTACATAAATATACAAAACGCAAGTGGTGGTAACTACCACTGCTTGTAGGAAACATTTGTCCTATATATATATATATATATATATATATATATGGTGGATACACCCAAAGAAGACAACAACGAGGAATGGAAGGATGCAGCAAAGGATAGCTCCTCTAGAAGCAACCAAAGTGACGCATGAGGGCGCCGCTTCCAAATCCCGCAAGAAAAAAAAAGGATAATAGCTAAGAGAAAATAACACCCCAACTTTAATTCAGAGGACACTACAACATTGACCCAGCGACAGAGCAGGATGAACCAGCTAATGGCTAACATAGTACGTAGAGAAGTGAAAGGACATGTAGTTGGAGAACGTAGTAATTTCAAAAAATTCCTACGCATTACGCAAGATCATGGTGATGGCATAGCAACGAGGGGAGAGTATTGTCCACGCACTCGTGAGACCGTAAGCGAAGCATTATGACAACGCTGTTGATGTAGTCAGACGCCTTCACGATCCGACCGATCCAAGTACCGAACGACGGCACCTCCGAGTTCAAAGACATCGCTCAGCTCGATGACGATCCCCGACCGATCCAAAGAAAGTGTCGGGATGAGTTCCACAAGACGACGGGCGCAGGACGATGATGATGCTCTACTCGGCGCAGGGCTTCGCTTAAACTCCGCTGACGATATGACCGAGGTGGAATATGGTGGAGGGGGCACCGCACACGGCTAAGGAACGATCCAGATCAACTTGTGTGTCCTAGGGTGCCCCCTCGCCTCAGATATAAAGGAGCAAAGGTAAAAGCGGCCGAATCTAGGAGGAGGCGTTGCCGAGGAGTCCTACTCCCACCGGGAGTAGGACTCTTCCTAGTTGGATTAGACTTGGGAGAGGAAAGAGGAGGGCCGCCTTCCTTGTCCTATTCGACTAGGGGAGGGGGCGCGCCTGCCCCGCCAGCCCTCCTCTTTCTCCCTCATGGCCCACTAAGGCCCATTAACCCCGGGAGGGTTCCTAGAATTCTCTTGTTCCTAAAAAAATCTCGATTTCACCCGAACTATTCAAGTCCAAACATAGGCTTCCAATATATCAATCTTTATGTCTCGACCATTTCGAGACTCCTCGTCATGTCCGTGATCACATCCGGGACTTCAACAATCTTCGCACATCAAAACTTATAAACTCATAATGAAACCGCCATCATAACGTTGTTGCATGGGACCCTACGGGTTCGAGAACTATGTAGACATGACCTAGAACTATTCTTGGTCAATAACCAATAGCGAACCTCGATGCCCATATTGGTTCCTACATATTCTATGAAGATCTTTATCGGTCAAACCGCATAACGACATACGTTGTTCCTTTGTCATCGGTATAGTTATTTCGCCCGAGATTCGATCGCTTGTATCCAATACCTAGTTCAATCTCGCTATCACAAGTCTCTTTACTCGCTCCGTAATACATCATCTCGCAACTAACTTATTAGTTGCAATGTTTGCAAGGCTTATGTGATGTGCATTACCGAGAGGGCCCAGAGATACCTCTCTCGACAATCGGAGTGACAAAACCTAATCTCGAATACGCCAACCCAACATGTACCTTTGGAGACACCGTAATACTCCTTTATAATCACCCAGCTTATGCTAGACGCTTTGGTAGCACCTAAAGTGTTCCTCCGTAAACGGAGTTGCATAATCTCATAGTTACAGTGAACATGTATAGGTCATGAAGAAAGCAATAGCAATATACTAAACGATCAAGTGCTAGTCTAACGGAATGGGTCATGTCAATCACATCATTCTCCTAATGATGTGATCCCATTAATCAAATAACAACACATGTCTATGGTTAGGAAACATAACCATCTTTGATTAATGAGCTAGTCAAGTAGAGGCATACTAGTGACTATATGTTTGTTCTATGTATTCACACATGTATCATGTTTCCTCGTTAATACAATTCTAGCATGAATAATAAACATTTATCATGATATGAGGAAATAAATAATAACTTTATTATTGCCTCTAGGCATATTTCCTTCAAAGGCGGTGCCCCATGTGTGGTTTTGGTAATTGATGACATTCTCTATGGACTAATGGTTGCATTGAGTTATATTTGAAGGATTTGTCCATAGGCATTTCTTGAAGTCCATGTGTTGGTTTCAAGGAGTTTATGTGTTGACCAAGGTGCTATTAAGGAATTATCCAAAGATTGGTCATGTGAGTGTTGAGCTTATTGCAAGCATGTCTTGAAGAAGAAGATTGTGTGATCATTCATGTTTACCTTCAAGACATCATCCAAACGAAGAGAGTTGGAAAGATTCAAGGTTGATCAAGACTAAGTCAAGAGTGAATCAAGTTGATCAACTCACAAAGCGAGAAGATGTACCGAGAGGGATCAAGTGATCCCATGGTATGGTAAGCATTATCCATTGCACTTTGTGTACTAACCCATGGTCTATGTGAGAGTCTATGTGGGTTAGGTACGGTCCATGGGCTTGCGCCAAGAGGAAGATATCATACAACCCATGGAAAGGATGACATCAAGTGGTGATCGCCATCAAGATTGCCGTGTGCAAGTTCAAGTGGAGCATCACGAAGAGATCAAGTGCTTGAAGCTTGCCATCCATTGTGGTGTCAATGGACTTGTGAAGATGTGTCAAGAGTGGCTCACCCATAGTGGAGTATGGGGAGCAATCATCTAGTCTCCATCGACCCAACGCAATCAAGAAAGGTGGTCCATCTTGAGGAGGACAAGATCGCCATCATCTAGCTCAAGTGGATCATGTGCAAGGCAAAGGTTTGCCCTTGATAGGTTTTTCTATTTTACCGTCTCATGGTGGTAGTTGGGAGACCGGTTATAGGATCGATAGCCGTATTATCAAGGGGGGCTCTCAAGTGAGTAGCTTGATCGTATCGCTCGTCGAGAGCTCAAACCATTGCATCCTTGCATCATGTTTCTTGGTTCTTGTTTGGTTATCTTGTGAGTCTTAGAGCTTATGGTCATCTTTATGACAAGCTTGAGTTCATCGAAATGGAGTTTGCATGCGCCTTCTATGATGTTTTCGTGTTGGAGGTTTTACCGGTCTTTTCCGAGGAAGGGTTCTCACCATTTTCTTTTGGGCCTTTCTCATTTGCTTATTATTGGTATTTCTCTCAAGATTGTGTTAGCCCTTGTCTCTAGCTTTCCAACAAACTTGGTTTCATTAATTCGAGTCCAATGCGTAAGTTATGGTAGTTTTGGTGTTCTAAAAGGCAGCAGGTATTTACCGCGAATTGGAGCGGATGTAATTTTTACTATCTGCTTCAGAAAGCGGTACTACTGCATGCTCCTACAGCGGTAGTACCGCCCGACCAAAAAACTCATCCTAAGTCCCATGGAGGTAGGTACGGAAGTATTTTTTTGTACAAGAAGCAGTAGTACCGCGATCCTAGCGGTAGTATCATGTGAGGACGAGCGTAGTACCGCCTCAAGCGGTTGTGAGCATAACGGTTGGATTTTCCCCACCTATAAAAGGGGTCTTCTTCCCATTGAACCTTATCCTTGAGCTCGTGTTCTTCCCCCATTGTTGACCTTCTTCGAGCTTGCTAACTCTCAATCCCTCCATGGATTCTTGCTAGTTTTTGAGGGAAAGAGAGAGGAGATCTAGATCCACATTTCCACCAATCACTTTCTCCTCTAAGTGAGGGGAACCCTTGGATCTAGATCTGGAGTTCTTTGTGTTCTTTCGTTCTTCCTCTCATTTTCCTCCCAAGCATTAGTTGCTTTGGTGGGATTTGGGAGAGAAGGACTTGGGCACTGTGTTCCCTTGCCATTGCATTTGGTGCATCGGTTTGAGTTCTCCACGGTGATACGTGGAAGTGAAGTTTGAGAAGCTTATTACTCTTGGGTGTTTGGGCACCCTAGAGCTTGTTCCTCTTGGGTGCCTTGCGCTCTAGACGGTTGGTGGTGTTCGAGCTCAATCATTGTGGTGTAAAGCTCCGCAAGCGCCGGGTCTCCAATTAGGTTGTGGAGATCGCCTGAGCAATTTGATTTGCACCGTGACCGCCTCAAGGGTTGCAAAAGTGTACGGGTTCGTGACCGCCTCAAGGGTTGCCATTTGTACGGGTTTGGTGACCGCCTCAAGGGTCCCTTTAGTGGAATCACGGCATCTTGCATTGTGCGAGGGCGTGAGGAGATTACGGTGGCCCTAGTGGCTTCTTGGGAGCATTGTGCCTCCACACCGCCCCAAACGGAGATTAGCATCCGCAAGGGTGTGAACTTTGGGATACATCGTCGCCTCCGCTGCCTCGGTTATCTCTTACCCGAGCCCTTTACTTATGCACTTTACTTTGTGATAGCCATATTGTTCTTTGTCATATATCTTGCTATCACATAGTTGATTATCTTGCTTAGCATAAGTTGTTGGTGTGCATAGGTGAGCCTAGTTGTTTTAGGTTTTGTGCTTGACAAATTAACCGCTAGGTTTTTTCCGCATTTGTTCAAGCCTAAACCGTAATTATTTTAAAGCGCCTATTCACCCCCTCTAGGCTTACATCCATGATCTTTCAATTGGTATCGAGCCTCGCTCTCTTTGTTAGGCTTAACCGCCTAGAGAGTAAAGATGTCGACTAGGGATTAGGATTCTCCGACACTCTTAGTTTCGATGGCACAAATTTTGATGTTTGGGTAATTCGATGCTTAATCTCTTTAGGTCATGGACCCAAATTTAGAGCGAATTGTAGATATGGGTTTTTCTCCAAAGGATCCCCAAAGATTATCTTTAGAGGATGAGAAAACTCTTATCTCAATGCTCAAGCTTCTAATGTGCTTTTCGATGTTTTGAGCAATGTAGTTATATTTCAACTCATGTCGCTCCGGATGCTCATGAGTTGTGGACAAAGCTTCAAGATAAATATGGCGTGTCCAAGATTTGTAGGGATGATTGTTCTCCTCCACCTCCGTCCGATAGTCTTCTCAACTTCTTCTACTTCACCTACATGTGGTTTGCCACAAGGTAATGATATGGTGAGTAGTGTCGGTCATTGCAATGATGATAGTGTGCTTTTGTGGATGATTCTTCATCACTATATTATTGCAATGTCTCCTTTTGGGCCTTAGCACTTCGAGCACTCCAAATGTTTCACTTGCTTGTGTTGATAGTCCTTGCATATCATGTAGAAATTGCTTGACTAAATCTCATGATGATATGCTTGCTATATCTTGTTGCCATGATAAAATGCATGTATTTCCTCGAGTTGTTGTGCTAACAATGTAGATGAAACCCAACACTCCATGGAACAAGATGTGGTCTTGAATGGTGCTTCAAGGATCCTATATCATCATCTATCGCATTTTGCCTTATGGCCAAGGCTTCAAAGGTATCTCCCACTTTGAATCCCAATATATCTTGTGATGATATTGATGATGGCAAGAGTGATGATGATGTTGATTATGATGAAGAGAGTGATGATGTTGCCTCCTTAAAAATTAAGGGGAAATGATTTTAAAGCTCTTCTTAAGAATAAAATTGCTCGCTCCAACTTCATGGAAATCATGTCTATTGCTATTGAGGGCAAGAAATATATTAATGAGTTGGAATCTCGCCTTGAGGAGCATGAGGTCACCATTGATCAAATGGAAGGTCATGAGCATGATTACGCTTAATGAGATTATGGACCTCTCTCAAGCTCTTGAACTTGAACAAACCACCAAGGAATCTCTTGAGGAGACTTTTGCTCTAGAATTATCTAGAGTGAGGGAATCTCGTGATAGAGCTCTTGACGTGGCCAATGATTTTGAAACTAAAATGAGGAGCTTGAAGTTGTGCATGCTAAACTCCTTGAGGACTTTGAGCACCTCAAAATGGCTCAAGGGTCATTAAGAGTGAGCTCATCAAACTCACCGAGTCTCATGCTCAACTTAAAGCTTCATATTCAAAAGAGCTTGCCAAGTTGTCTTCTCCTCTTGTTGCTAATGATGATGCTTGTGCTACTAACTCTATCTCTTGTGAAGCATCCATATTGAAGGAGAATGTTGAGCTAAGGGCTCAACTTGAGTTGTTATCTAGCAATTATGGGATGTTGGAAGAAAATCATGTAAGGCTCACAAGCTCTCATGATGATCTTCTAGTATCCCATAATGTGCTAAAGATAGCTCATGAGGCCATGCTTGCTAAGGTAACATCTAGTGAGCCTCATGTGGATACTAGCACTACTTCTAGTCAAAATGCTATATTGATATGTGCTAGTCCTTGTAATTCATCTACTCACAATGTTGGTACATCTTGTGATGAATTGCTTTCTTGCCTTGTTGCTCTAACAATGAAGCTTATACTTCCTCTAGTACTTGTATTGAGACTAACCATGTAGAGGAAATCAAAGAGCTCAAGGCCCAAGTCACTTCTTTGAAGAAAGACTTGAAAAGAGTCATGAAGGAAATCCACACTCAACAATATCTTGAGTGTGCAAAATCCCCAATGACAAAGGTGGACTTGGATTCAACTCCAATAAGAAGAAGAAGTCCAAGATGAACAAAAAGAAGGGCCAAGAACAAGTCAAGAAATCGCCAAGATTGTTTGCTTCAAGTGCAAAGTAGAAGGGCATCATGTTAGATCTTGCCCATTGAAGAAGAAGGCCATTAGTGTCAAGCAACAAGGAAGAGGGCACAAGTTCAATCTCATGCTCAACCTCAAGTTGAAGAGAGGCCACTTCCCAAGAAGACTCAAGTTAATGCTTCTCTTGTTGAGAAATCAATTGAGAAGAAAGTGAAGAGTAGACGTTGCTACTTATGTCGTGAGAAAGGCCACGCCGCTTCTTCATGCACTAGTGGTAACTTATCCAACCCAATTATTATTGATGATGTCTATTCTCTTGGGAAGGATAAGGTTGGCAATGTGTTTGCCAAGTTTGTTGGTACTCAAAGTGGTGTCAAGAAAAGAACCATTTGGGTGCCAAGCCTATTGTGACTAACCTCTTAGGACCCAACTTGGTTGGGGACCAACTAGCTCAAACTTGATCAATAGGTGTTGTTGAGGTCATTGGAGACTTGGCTACATTATGAAGATTTAAGGGTCCTCATCATTCATATTGTGTCAAGCCAAGTCATTCGGATTATCTTTCTATCATATATCCAATGTTCCTCCTTATGTAAACTCGTGCTTAAATTGCTTACATTAAAAGTTACTTGTCCCTTAGCATGTTGTGGTTTTGTATCTTGCATGTGCTTGTATATGTTGTGCTTCAAAATTGCTTATCTTGAGAAATCAAGTATGTGCATGTTGGTTTGCACATCATGTACATGTGTGTTGTGTGTTGAGCCTTTTGCATCTTGTTTATTTCTTAGTTGGCTCTTGTGAGAGATTAATGGAATATCCCATTATGGGGAGTGATGTGCTTTGTGCACCTCACAATCCTATAAATGTGTGTACATGATTAATACCATCTAGTATTGATATTTCAAGATTATCTAGTCTCTAGGTGGTATATCTCTCATGAGAAATTCAAATTCTAAATTTTCCATTAATTATCTCTTGTTGGATCCTTTTAATTGCCTCTTGTCTATCTTTATTTGGTATCACATTATGGGGGAGTAATATGCTATGTGTGTATTACTAGCCTAGAAAATGTGTACATTTGAGATATTGTCACCTAGAATTGATATTGTAAATTATCTTGTTCCTAGGTGGCATGATAGCTCTACAAGTTGCAATTTGCTTGTGTTTGTTGTGAAGATGATGTTGGATATCCTTGTTATCTACCACCGGGAATTATTTCCATATACTTTTTGTCTTTTGACAATTGGTAGTCACTTATGTGTGGTAGAATTTATTGATCATCTTTACATTGGCTTTTGTTTTTATTTGCCTTTCCTCTTGCCAAGTTTGTGTCAACTCCCTTTGTCTTACCTACCACTTGTGGATCTTGTTTATTTCTTGTTCTTGTCTAGTGTTTTCTAGATATAGTGAAAGTGGTGATCCCACCTTGTGCATTTTGTATTCAAATGCAAATCCTATGTAATGCACAACTCGTGGGGAGCTATCCTATTTTCTCTAAAACGCTCATCTTGTGATCCTTATCAAGTGTGTGTTTGTGGAAGGCAAGCCGCTTTTTTTGGTACTTTGTGCCATCATGAAACTTTGTAGAGGGCTTGGTTTGTTTGGAACCATTCTCTCTTTGGGAGTTTGACATCCTTCATTTCGTGTGTATCAATGGATATCTCATTCCTTGATGTATCTTTAATGATATCTTCCAAGTGATAATTTATCTATTTGGTATCCTTTTTCTTTGCATTTCATTTTCATTTGGTTTCGTTCTTGAAAGTTTTGAGCATGCATGTTTACTTCATGTATTTTATTTGGCATGCTTTCTTTCTTTGACCTAATATAGGGAAACTCCACCAAGTCTCAATTGGATGAGAGGTGCATGAAATTCATTTTCATATCTATATGCACCTATTTATGTGGAGTTTGTCCTATGTATATTGGTGTTTCTAACTCTTGGTCCCAATGAGTTTGGGTACCGCTTAGTTTGTCTTGTTCTCCTAGGAACATTTGAGGTGCATTGATGCTGGACTCACTCACAAGGAAGGTGTTTCCACCATGTGCTTATTGAGTCAAGCTAGGATCATCAATGAACCACCATCTACCTTCAATTGGTATCTACTAGATCCTTCCAATGGTATCTCGTAACAAGTATCATCATCTACTTTATGCACACATTTCTTGCATCAACCTTGTGTAGGTTGTATCATGGCATGTAATTCATTATTTCTTGTGATACTTGTTTCTTTCCTCAAAGCATCCCAACAATGATCTCATGTTGCTAGTTGTGATGCCTTTGATAGTTGTGTGGTAGGAGTTCATTTATATACAATAAGACCAAATCTAGCCATGTGCTATGCTTCCAAGCAAATATCTTATTGGTATATGTATGACTTCCTTTGGATATCTTATTCCTTCGTGTTGTAACTATGTCGGTGTACATCCTTCTTGTAGACATATATCATCATGATTTTGTCTACCTAGAACCTTATACATCTGAGAGAAATTACATCTCTAGATGATATCCTTTCTTTCACGCCCACCTTGTCTTTCTTATGTTATTTCTTTGGTGGCTCCGTGAAAGCTTTTGTCTTGAGTGCGGTCTTATCTCGCTGCATCTTGATGCACTCTTGTGTGGTGAAGATTATTTTCCTTGCTTATCTTTACGAGGCTTGCCATCTTAATTGGTATCCCTCGCCTTGATGAGGCTTTCATCTTCTATCTTCACCACGGGTTGTCACAAGCATAGGTTCTTTATATGCTTATTAGTAAGCTTGTGAACCCATTTGCTAGTTGTGTGGGAATGATAGGCCTTGCACCGTGCCTCATTCTTTCAAGACTTTATTGATGCTTTATGCTCATCCGACATTAGTCTTCTCAAGTGCATTGCCTTGACTCACACCCATCTTTTGGTTGAGCCCATTCTCAAGTTGCCTCTTTTACTTGTTGCTCAACCATGTGCTTGTTGTGCGCTAGGCTTAGTTTCCTATATGCTCTCTTGCACTTGTTGTTAGTTTCTCATTGACTTTGGGGAGCTATGATCCTATTTTGTGCACTTTGTATCCAAATACAAAATTCTTGATGTGCACAAATCATGGGAGCTTCTAGTTTCTTTAGAACAATCCTCCGCTCATATCATAATATCTTTTCATGTGGCTCAGAGGATCTTTGGTCTAGTTGGTTCAGTTGATATCTTTTGATAGCTTGCTTCAATTGGTATCTTTTGATTGCTTGATTGCTTGTTTCTCTCTTTGTTATGTCTTTGTGGCATATCATTCTTTTGCAATCTTGGTGCCTCAATATAGTTGGTCTTCTCCAAGTATTACCTTTGGATATGTGTATGGCATTCCACTCTCTTGTTGAGAAAACACAACTTTTGGAGGAACACCTTTATATTGGTCTTCTTAGCTTTTCTACCATTTTGGCAATCTATGCCAATGGGGAGAAGTTTCAGAGAGTTTTGTGGAGAAGTCTTCAGAGTTTTCTCCTTGCTTTGGTTTTGTTCCTAAGCATTTGCATCTCATACGCATGCATTATTGGTTGTTGCATTGCATGGTGATGCATAATTCCTTATATAAACTCTCTTGAAGTGATTGTCATCAATTACCAAAATGGGGAGATTGAAAGGACATGCGTGCCCCCATGTGTGGTTTTGGTAATTGATGACATTCTCTATGGACTAATGGTTGCATTGAGTTATATTTGAAGGATTTGTCCATAGGCATTTCTTGAAGTCCATGTGTTGGTTTCAAGGAGTTTATGTGTCGACCAAGGTGCTATTAAGGAATTATCCAAAGATTGGTCATGTGAGTGTTGATTTATTGCAAGCATGTCTTGAAGAAGAAGATTGTGTGATCATTCATGTTTACCTTCAAGACATCATCCAAACAAAGAGAGTTGGAAAGATTCAAGGTTGATCAAGACTAAGTCAAGAGTGAATCAAGTTGATCAACTCACAAAGCGTAGAAGATGTACCGAGAGGGATCAAGTGATCCCATGGTATGGTAAGCATTATCCATTGCACTTTGTGTACTAACCCATGGTCTATGTGAGAGTCTATGTGGGTTAGGTACGTGTCCATGGGCTTGCGCCAAGAGGAAGATATCATACAACCCATGGAAAGGATGACATCAAGTGGTGATCGCCATCAAGATTGCCGTGTGCAAGTTCAAGTGGAGCATCACGAAGAGATCAAGTGCTTGAAGCTTGCCATCCATTGTGGTGTCAATGGACTTGTGAAGATGTGTCAAGAGTGGCTCACCCATAGTGGAGTATGGGGAGCAATCATCTAGTCTCCATCGACCCAACGCAATCAAGAAAGGTGGTCCATCTTGAGGAGGACAAGATCGCCATCATCTAGCTCAAGTGGATCATGTGCAAGGCAAAGGTTTGCCTTGATAGTTTTTCTATTTTATCGGTCTCATGGTGGTAGTTGGGAGACCGGTTATAGGATCGATAGTCGATTATCAAGGGGGCTCTCAAGTGAGTAGCTTGATCGTATCGCTCGTCGAGAGCTCAAACCATTGCATCCTTGCATCATGTTTCTTGGTTCTTGTTTGTTCTCTTTGTGAGTCTTTGAGCTTATGGTCATCTTTATGACAAGCTTGAGTTCATCGAAACGGAGTTTGCATGCGCCTTCTATGATGTTTTCGTGTTGGGGTTTTACCGTCTTTTCCGAGGAAGGGTTCTCACCATTTTCTTTTGGGCCTTTTCTCATTTGCTTATTATTGGTATTTCTCTCAAGATTGTGTTAGCCCTTGTCTCTAGCTTTCCAACAAACTTGGTTTCATGAATTCGAGTCCAATGCGAAGTTATGGTAGTTTTGGTGTTCTAAAGGTCAGCAGCGGTATTACCATGAATTGGAGCGGATGTAATTTTTACTATCTGCTTCAGAGCGGTACTATCTGCTGCCCTACAGCGTAGTACCGCCCGACCAAAAAACTCGTCCAAGTCCTCATGGAGGTAGGTACAGTAGTATTTTTTTTTGTACCGCAAGCAAGAGTACCGCGATCCTAGCGGTAGTATCAGTGAGGACGAAGCGGTAGTACCGCCTCCAATGGGTTGTGAGCATAACGTTGGATTTTTCCCCACCTATAAAAGGGGTCTTCTTCCCATTGAACCTTATCCTTGAGCTCGTGTTCTTCCCCATTGTTGACCTTCTTCGAGCTAACTCTCAATCCTCCATGGATTCTTGCTAGTTTTTGAGGGAAAAGAGAGAGAGATCTAGATCCACATTTCCACCAATCACTTTCTCCTCTAGTGAGGGGAACCCTTGGATCTAGATCTTGGAGTTCTTTGTGTTCTTCTTCGTTCTTCCTCTCATTTTCCTCCCAAGCATTAGTTGCTTTGGTGGGATTTGGGAGAGAAGGACTTGGGCACTGTGTTCCCTTGCCATTGCATTTGGTGCATCGGTTTGAGTTCTCCACGGTGATACGTGGAAGTGAAGTTTGAGAAGCTTATTACTCTTGGGTGTTTGGGCACCCTAGAGCTTGTTCCTCTTGGGTGCCTTAGCGCCTAGACGGTTGGTGGTGTTCGAGCTCAATCATTGTGGTGTAAAGCTCCGGCAAGCGCCGGGTCTCCAATTAGGTTGTGAGATCGCCTGAGCAATTTGATCGGCACCGTGACCGCCTCAAGGGTTGCAAAGTGTACGGGTTCGTGACCGCCCCAAGGGTTGCAATTTGTACGGGTTCGGTGACCGCCTCAAGGGTCCCTTTAGTGGAATCACGGCATCTTGCATTGTGCGAGGGCGTGAGGAGATTACGTGGCCCTAGTGGCTTCTTGGGGAGCATTGTGCCTCCACACCGCCTCCAAACGGAGATTAGCATCCGCAAGGGTGTGAACTTCGATACATCGTCGTTCCGCGGCTCCTCGTTATCTCTTACCCGAGCCCTTTACTTATGCACTTTACTTTGTGATAGCCATATTGTTCTTTGTCATATATCTTGCTATCACATAGTTGATTATCTTGCTTAGCATAAGTTGTTGGTGTGCATAGGTGAGCCTAGTTGTTTTAGGTTTTGTGCTTGACAAATTAACCGCTAGGTTTTTTCCGCATTTGTTCAAGCCTAAACCGTAATTATTTTAAAGCTACTATTCACCCCCTCTAGGCTTACATCCATGATCTTTCAGCAGCTGTCCTAACACGCCGACGCCAAGATAAAATCATCAACCTCTCTCCGGAGAGGAAAATAGCCTGCACGATGACGCACGCTGTCATCCCTAAAGACACTCTAACAAGAGAACCTCCGAGAAGGCTCATTGCCACCGCGAGGAGTCTCAAGAAGGTATAAAGGCTTAAGGCTGCATGAGAATACACTCAACAAAGAGATGGAACAAAGTGCTCACATCAAGAAAAGTATGGTGGTAGTACCATACAAAGAGCTATCCAAAGCGCAAGTGCTATTGAGTTCACGACGAGGCCGTAGAGCCTATACAGCCAAAGAATAAAACGTCGATCTCACCGGATCGACCACCTCGTGGTCGCGATAGGGCGGCTAACGGGCCACACATAAGTCGCATTACATGATTTACGGAGGACTTGGCGCCAAAAATCCGTATGACTAGGTCCATCTATGGATCTAGGAAGCCCCGCACAAAATCAAACCAAATACTACAACCGGCCCAAACGCCACGACACATCCAATATTGGGGTGCCGACACCCCCCTATGCTTCACCGACGAGGTATTGGATCATGAATTTCCGTGAGGGGTTCAAACCCAGAACATAGAGGCGACGACGTAAACGAGACAGACTGGGGTCTGGATTGAGGACTTCATCCTCCATATCCATATGGCTCATGGAGACGATCTCCACGCCATTAAATACCTACCCCTCATGCTGAAAGGACTAGCTCGGCATCGGTCAAGAGCGCCCCTAAAATTCAATAGGAAGTTGGGAGGAGCTTGAGGATGCTTTCAGGCTAATTTTCAAGGGACTTATGTCCAACCTCCGCACGCAGATTTATTTAAGTCACATAATTCAACAGCCCTTGAGAGTCACCCAAAAGCTTTGGCACATATTTCTCACTAAGAAGAACCAAATCATCGACTGCCCGGACGCCGAAGCCTTAGCAGCTTTCAAACACAGCATTCGCGACGAATGGCTTGCCAGACACCTTGGCCAGGACAAACCAAGGACAATGGCAGCCTTAACAAGCCTTATGACCCGCTTATACTGGCGAAGATAGCTGGCTAGCCCGTAGTAGCACCAAATGCACCCAGCCCATCCAAGTCGGGATGGCAATGGAAACCACAACGCAATAAAAGCAAGCTGCCGAATAACGAAGACAGCCCACCAACACGGCGGTAAACGCCGGATTCTGGGGGCTCTCTACCCGGTCACGAAGAAGCCTTTCAAAGGCAAGAGATGGACCGTCCCACCTCAACAAGATCCTAGACAAATTATGTCGATTCACGGCACCGACAAACCCGTGAATCACACCCACGAGAATGCCGGGTCTTCAAGCCGGCCAGCAAGCTAAATGCCGAACACAAGGGAGGGAGACACTAGTGAAGACGAGGACGAGCCTCACAAGAAAGCACTAGGGGATGTAAAAATTCTACCAGAGGTCAAAATAGTGAACATGATTCACGTAATGTAAAGAAAGGGCAAACATGCACTCAAAGACACATGCGCCAGAGAGCCCACACCCCTAAGTTCAACCCTTGGTCGGCCCGCCCAAACACCTTTGATTGCAGGGATCACCTGACAAGTATCTGGCATGGAGGATTGGCTGCCTTGGTGCTAGACCCAATTATCGACGGATACCATCTCACCCAAGTCCTCATGGACGGCGGCAGTAGCCTGAATCTGATATATCAGGACATAGTCCGCAAAATGGGGATAGACCCGACAAGAATTTGCCAAAGTACTACTACCTTTAAAGGGGTAATACCAAGCCCAGAGGCCCGTTGTATGGGCTTTCTAGTACTAGAGGTTGTATTCGGTTCACCCGACAACTTCCGAAGTGAAAAGTTAACCTTCGACATCGCTCCATTCCAAAGCGGCTATCAAGCACTACTCGTAAGAACAGCTTTCGCCGCTTTAATGCAAGACCACATTACGCTTCTTTAATCTTAAGATGCCCGTCCACTTGGCACCTCACGCTTAGTGGAAATATTGAGTGTTCCTTACGCACGAAGAACATGCGGCGGCCTTAATAGCCGAACACTAGACGGGCTCTCCAACCAGAATAAATGATCGGTCGTCAAGACTGTTGGGGATCGTAGCAGAAATTTAAAATTTTCTACGCATCACCAAGATCAATCTATGGAGTCATCTAGCAACAAGAGAGAGAGGAGTGCATCTACATACCCTTGTAGATCATGGGCGAGCGGAAGCGCTCAAGAGAACGGGGTTGATGGAGTCGCATCACGTGATCCAAATCACCGATGATCCTAGCGCCAACGGATGGCACCTCCGCTCAACACACGATGGAGCCGAGACGCCTCCTGCACCTTGATCCAGCAAGGAGGAGGGAGAGGTTGAGGAAGAGAGCTCCAACAGCAAAAGACGACGGCGTGGTGGTGATGGAGTGGTAGTATTCTCACAGGCTTCGCCAAGCTCTAACGGAGGAGGAGAGGTGTTGGGGAGGAGGGGCTGCCCTGGATGTGGTGTCGCAGCCTCCCCCGCCCCTCTATTTATAAGAGAAGGGGAAGGGGATGGCCCTCTAGATGGGATCTAGAGGGAGGCGTCCGCCAAGGGGAGGGGCTTGCCCCCAAGCAAGGGAGGCGCCTTAGGGTTCCCCAAACCCTAGGCGCATGGGCCCAAGGGGGATGCGCCAGCCCTCCTAGGGATGGTTCCTCCCCCACGCCCATAAGGCCCTCCGAGAGAGGTGGCTCCTCCCGATGGACCCCTAACCCTCCTCGTGGCCCAGTACACACCGATATGCCCCGAACTTTTCCTATGACCGTATGACAACTTCCCATATATAAATCTTCACCTCCCGACCATTCCGGAACTCCTTGTGATGTTCGGGATCTCATCCGGACCAACAACATTCGTAATCACATACATATCTTCCTTATAACCCTAGCGCCATCGAACCTTATGTGTAGACCCACGGGTCGGGAATCACGCAGACATGACCGAGACAGCTCTCCGCCAATAACCAAGAGCGGATCTCGATACCCATGTTTGCTCCCACATGTTCCACGATTATCTCATCGGATGAACCACGATGTCGAGGATTCAAGTAATCCCGATACAATTCCTTTGTCAATCGGTATAAATATTTGCCCGAGATTCGATCATCGGTATCCCAATACCTCGCTCAATCTCGCACAAAGAAGTCACTTTACTGCTCCATAGTGATGATCCCGTGACCAACCACTTGGTCACATTGAGCTCATTATGATGATGCATTACCGAGGGGCCCGTAGATACCTCTCCGCATATGGAGGACAATCCGCCTCGATCCGTACAACCCAATGCACACTTTCGAGATACCGAGTGTACATTTATAGCCACCCAAATACGCCAGACGCTTATACACCCAAAGCACTCCTACGGTATCCGGAGTTGCACGATCTCATGGTCTAAGGAACCGACATTTGACATTAGAAAAGTTTCTAGCAGCACGCACTACACGATCTTGTGCTATGCTTAGGATTGTCTTGTCCATCACATCATTCTCCCAATGATGTGATCCCATTATGAATGACATCAAATGTCCATGGTCGTGAAACCAGAACCATCCATTGATCAACGAGCTAGTCAACTAGAGGCTCACTAGGGACATGTTGTGGTCTCTCAGATTCACACATGTATTATGATTTTGATAACACAATTATAGGATGAACAATAGACAATTACCATGAACAAGGAAATATAATAATAATCATTTTATTATTGCCTCTAGGCATATTTCCAATAGTCTCCCACTTACACTAGAGTCAATAATCTAGTTACATTGTGATGAATCGAACACCCATAGAGTTCTCGTGTTGATCATGTTTTGCTTATGAAGAGGTTTAGTCAACGGATCCGCGACATTCAGATCCGTATGCACTTTGCAAATATCTCGTGTTCCATCTTGAACATTTTCACTAATGGAGTTAAAGCGACGCTGATGTGCCCGGCCTTCTTGTGAAACCCGCTCCTTGGCAAAGGCAATGGCTTGAGCGTTGTCACGTAAGAGAGTCATCGCCCCGACGCATTGGGAATAACTCCTAGGTCGGTAATGAACTCCTTCATCCAGATTGCTTCATGTGCTGCCTCCAAGGCTGCCATGTATTCCGCTTCACATGTAGATCCCGCCACGATGCTTTGCTTGCAACCGCACTCAGCCATCGCCCCACCATTCAAAATATATACGATCCGGTTTGTGACTTAGAGTTATCCAGATCTCGTGGTCGAAGCTAATGTCGATGTAACCTTTATGATTTAGCTCTTCGTCACCTCCATAAACTAGAAACATATCCTTAGTCCTTTTCGTGTACTTCAGATATTCTTGACCGCTGTCCAAAGGTTCCATGTCGGGATTACTTTGGTACTTTCCTACCAAACTTACGCAAGGTTTACATCAGTCCGTACACAAAGATGGCATACATGATAGACCCTATGGCCGAGGCATAGGGGACGACACTCATCTTTTCTCTATCTTCTCGCGTGGTCGGACATTGAGCCGAGCTCAATTTCACACCTTGCAACACGTGCAAGAACCCTTCTTGTAATCGATCCATATTGAACTTCTTCAATATCTTATCAAGGTATGTGCTTTGTGAAGACCTATGAGGCGCCTCGATCTATCTCTATAGATCTTGATGCCTAATATGTAAGCAGCTTCTCAAGGTCCGTCATTGAAAAACACTTATTCAAGTAGGCCTTTATAAGCTTTCCAAGAGTTCTATATCATTTCCCATCAACAAGATGTCATCCACATATAATATGAGAAATGCTACGTAACTCCCACTCACTTTCTTGTAAACACAAAGCTTCTCCATAAGTCTCAAGATAAACCAAAATGCTTTGATCATTTCATCAAAGCGTAATGTTCCAACTCCGAGATGCTTGCACCAGCCCATAGATGGAGCGCCGGAGCTTGCATACCTTGTTAGCATTCTTAGGATCGCCAAAACCTTCCTACTGCATCATATACAATTCTTCCTTAAGAAAGTCAAGTATGAATGCCGCTTTGACGCCCATTTGCCATATCTCATAATCGAGAATGCGGCAATTGCTAACATGATTCGGACGGACTTAAGCTTTCTACGGTGAGAAGGTCTCATCATAGTCGCCCCTTTGAACTTGTTGATAACCCTTAGCGATAAGACGAGCTTTGTAGATGGTAACATTACCATCCGCGTCCGCCTTCTTCGTGAAAGATCCATTTATTTACTATTGCTCACGATCATCGGTAAGTCCTGCCAAAGTCCATACTTTGTTTTCATACATGGATCCTATCTTGATTGCATGGCTTCAAGCCATTTGTTGGAATCTGGGCTCGCCATCGCTTCTTCATAGTTCAAGGTTCACCGTTGTTCAACAACATGATTTCTAGGACGGGTTGCCATACCATTCGTGTGGAACGTGTCCTCTGGACCCACGGTTCAAGAGCAACTTGATCCAAGTACCTTGATCATCATCATTAACCTCCTCTCTAGCTTCTGCAGCACCACCACAGAACATCTTCCCGAGCTGCACTACTTTCCGCTTCAAGAGGCGTGATTATCAAGTTCTACTTTCCTCCCACTTACTTCTTTCGAGAGAAACTCTTCTCCGTGAAGGATCCATTCTTGGCAACAAAGATCTTGCCTTCTGATCTCGAGGTAGAAGGTCTACCCAATAGTTTCCTTTAGGGTATCCTATGAAGACGATTTTTCCGACTTGGGTTCGAGCTTTTCAAAGTTGAAGTTTCTTGACATAAGCATCGATCCCCAAACTTTTAGAAACGATAGCTTAGGTTCTTCCCAAACCATAATTCATATGGTGTCATTTCAACGGATTTCGACTGAGCCCTATTTAAAGTGAATGCGCAGACTCTAAAGCATAGCCCCAAAATGAGAGCGGTAGATCAAGAAGAGATATCATAGATCGCACCATATCCAATAGAGTGCGACATAACGCTCGACACACCATTACGCTTAAGGTGTTCCAGCAGCGGAGTTGTGAAACGATTCCACATTTCCTTAAGTGCATGCCAAATTCGGACTTAAATATTCCTCCACGATCCGATCGAAGAACTTTATTTTTCACACGCTGATTTTCAACCTCACTCTGAAATTCCTTAAACTTTTCAAAGGTCTCATTTGTGTTTCATTAAGTAGACATACCCATATCTACTCAAGTCATCATGAGGGTGAGAACATAACGATAGCCATCAAGGCCTCAACACTCATTGGACCGCATACATCAAGATGTATAATTTCCAATAAGTTGGTTGCTCGCTCCATTGTTCCGGAGAACGGAGTCTTAGTCATTTTACCCATGAGGCATGGTTCGCACGTGTCAAATGATTCGTAATCAAGAGACTCCAAAAGTCCATCTTCATGGAGCTTCTTCATGCGTTTGACACCAATGTGACCAAGGCAGCAGTGCCACAAGTATGTGGGACTATCATTATCAACCTTACATCTTTTGGTATTCACACTATGAATACTAGTCATCAACCCGTACATCGCATCGCCTAGTGGCGAAAAACCAACACGTAAACAATGTATCCGCTATGCCGCTGTAAAAGACTATTATAGCTCAAAAGAGTTGATGAAACATGAGATAGTTTTCTAATGAAACATGTCCAATGAACTACACATTGTATTAATAGAGGTAAGGTTGGAACAAAATTCAAGATATGAAAATCCTCAACTCAGGTTGTCGATCGACTATGCATCCACCTTCCACCTTGGCAATCAAGAACAAATATAGAGGAGCATGATAACCGACATGTATGGCAGTGAGGAAGTTACTATATCTTATATAGTAATGGCAGTTACTATACAAATATATGAGCCTCGGTCATCTTTAGGGATATTGAAAATGAATACCTTATGAAATTTCACAATACAACATGATCAACATGAAACAACATAATAGTCTCAAATACCGCTTTTTCCAACAAATGAGTTTGAAATTTGTTCAAGATAAGAAATAATTTTAAATAATAAGATATTACCGTTGTTCTATCGGTCCCAATTTTCCATCCAGTTTTGCAGCAGCCTATAAATTTCAAATTGTGGAAATTAGATATAAGCAAAACACATCAAAAATTCTGCTAGCCAATAGCCATGTGAAGCGAAACCTAGTGACCATTGACTATAGTACCGCCACTAAATAATATTGTCGATTATCAGATCGCTACCACAAATCATGCATATATCTTATTGTATTAGATTAGCTAAAACCATAATATTGTTTGTTTTCAAAATTTCCAATGACACAACGAAGGCACAATGTCAACATTGTGTTTTTTTCTGTTACTTATCCAAAACTATCCAACTGATTCAAAATAGCAAAGATAGCACACTCAATGTAGATCAAAATGTACTGAAAATAGCATTATTATGTGATACTATGAAATCACAGGAGTGATTAGTTATTCAACGTAAAATACAGGTACCTTCACTTTTTTTCTTGTAGCGACTTGTGTCTAGTAGGAGTTTCCGCAAGCGAGGGCAGGAGCAAAATGATAACTTGGATCAACAGTTACAATCTGTACAACTGAATCGGAGATGAGGATGGTTTCATGGCTACCGGAGCTTGATGTCCAGTGTTTAATCATTATCTTAGTGTTCTTTGTTAAAACTATCATATATCGTAGCTGCTCAAATCAAATGTGCCAAATAGAAGATGTTGAGACTTTCCTTTGAATTATTTAACGTCCAAATTTTCTCAGATTGCTTAAATATTGTAGGTAGATAATAGATATGAAAAAAAACAATTTAATGGCAATATTCATATGAAAGCAACCAAACAACTCGATCTACCAAGCAAATGCAAAATAAAATGCACGAGAATGTTTTATATGTATGCTCAAGAATGTTTAAAAAATTAGTAATTGACAATGTCTTTTACTACCGAAAGTCATTTGCTCTTGAGAAACTTCAATGGTGTACATTTGTACTGTAGCACTACTTCTAAAACAAACTGATGCTTTTGACAACAGATTAAAAGGAAAAGCAGTAAAAAATGTTGTGAAAAATTGTAAAAGAAGCCGTAGTTTCCTTCTCGCTGATTATTACAATAATAGGAAAAAAGTTACGTGAAAACAGATTGCCAATTTGCCATCACCGAACACTGCACGGAAGGATTCATGAAGACATGGGCATTGAGAATGGACATTGCAAATCAAGAACGGGCATTGAGCTTATACTTATTCCTTGGTATCCAGCTGGCTAACTACCATAGTAATTAGCATGGAAAACTAACTACCATAGTAATTAGCACGGAGAAAACTGCTCTTCCTAATATGCACTAATGGCAACGTAGAACCAATGTTTCCATGTGAATTTTGAACTGCCTATAGCAGAATATATGGTGCAGGTATGTAGCGGAGGGCTGCCACCGTGTTAGCGATCTCTTTAAATTTCTTCTTTTTTCTAGTCTTCATGTTGGCTCAGTCGGCCTTCTTTCTTTGTCCCTTTAGAGTTTATATTTCACGGCAGCAGCTCTAGATCGCCTAGACTGTCTTGCCTTTGTATTTCCTTCCTATCTAATGATAGAACGGCCTATGGCCCTTCAAGAACCAATGTTTCCATGTGAATTTTGAACTGCATATAGCTGAAAAATATGGTGTAGTGGCCTGACCTGGTGAAAGAACTAACCATGTAGCCTTATTGATGCAATCATGGATGTACGGAATTCAGTTCACCGCGTGGTTTAGAATTTCATCAAACACACATGTATATGCATGTATATGCAGATATATTAGTTCCTTCCTATAGCAAGCATGACCTTCACCTCACCCCCGGGCAAACTGCTCTTCTCTTGGGGCTCACCTCACCATTAAACCTGTAGAAAATTACACCGCAATGATAACGTGAGGGAGGTGGGTAACTCACACATGGAGACGGACAACCCAGATTGGCCGGATCAAAGTCGCCTTTGGGTCTTTTTTTGAAGGCGGCGGCGGACATTGTGGGAGGCAATTGGCATCATAGGATAGGAGGTAACCACAAGTCCAAAGGAACAACATTAGCTTGCGATGGCGAGTCCGCCTATAGATGGATAACATCTTTCTAGTCAAAGATGGATTGCAGTGTGGTTAAGGACGAAGATTCGCTGGCGGAGAGGAAGGGGTCGGGATGAGCTGGTTCGATCTTTTAGATGGATTATAGACATCCGTGGAGGAAGATGAGATGAAGCCGCAGGATCGATCCTCTCACGTTAGTTTAGGCAGCCCATGAAGTTCTTTTTTCAAAGCCCACGAAGAGGTCGACAGGCACGGGACATTGAGCGGACTCCTCAAAGAAATCCTACGGCTGTTAGTAGCTAATTGGGAGATCGTATTTGATAATTTACATAGTTATTGAGGATTAACATGGAGGCTTGATTAGTGCTTCCAATTAGTAAACCCATGAAGTTCTTTTTTTCAAAGACCACGAAGAGGTCGATAGGCACGGGACATTGCGTGACTCTCAAAGAAATCCTACTACCGTTAGTAGCTAATTGGGAGATCGTACGTAATAATTTACATAGTTAATGAGGATTAACATGGAGGCTTGATTAGTGCTTCCAATTAGTAAATATAAGATATGTAACATCACGCTCGAGATTCATTAAGAATAAACCATCGACCAGCGGGCATGACCATAAAACATATCTCTCATATAAATAGGACAACCATTATTCTCGGATTTAAATGAGTAGCCATCTCAGATTAAACGAGATCCATATACAATGTTCATGCTCAAAGTGGCACTAATAACAATTATTGAGGTTTAAAACTAATCCAGTAGGTAAATGTAGAGGTAGCGCGTCGACGGCGCATCACATCGACCTTGGAACCATTCCCGACACGCATCGTCACCTCGCCCTTCGCCAGCCTCCGCTTATTCCGTAGCTCTTGTTTTGAGTTACAAATATGAGCAACCGCACCGTATCAAATACCCGTGAGCTACTACGATATCGTAAGGTACACATCAATTACATGTATATCACATATACCTTTGGTGTTGCCAGCCTTCTTGTCCGCTAAGTACTTGGGGCAGTTCCGCTTCCAAAGGACTACTTCCCTTGCAATAAAAACACTCACCTCGTGTTTGGGTCCATTCTTTGGTTTCTTCCCTGCAGCTTGTTTGTCGGGCACGGCACCTCCCTTGCCGCCTTTCTTGAAACCCTTTTTACCCTTGCCCTTCTTGAACTTAGTGGTTTTATTCACCATCAACACTTGATATTCCTTTTGATTTCCACCTCCGCCGATTTCAAAGATCGAATATACTTCGTGAATGGTTTTCCATCCCCCGTGATATTGAAGTTCATCACAAAGCTCTTGTAGCTTGGTGAAGCGATCAAGGATTCTCAATCCATCAGATCATCCGGGAGATTAACTCCCACCGAGATAAGCGGTTGTGCAACCCAGTACATTTTGAGTATGTGCTCACGACGGAAATATTTTCCTCCATCTTACAATCAGAGAACTTGTCGAGACTTCATATCTCTCGACCCGGCATGAGCTTGGAAACCATTCTCAGCTCTTTTGAAACATCTCATATACTCGGTGCTGCTCAAACATTTTTGGAGACCCTGTTCTAAGTCAGAAGCATGCCGACCGGTTGAGGTTGACATGAGCGCTGGCCATTTGATCTACAAGACATTTTTTTGCAAAAGTTTTAGACTAAGTTCATGATAATTAAGTTCATCTAATCAAATTATTCAATGAACTCCCACTCGCATGCACATCCTCTAGTCATCTAAGTGATACATGATCCGAGTCAACTAGGCCGTGTCCCATCATCACGTGAGACTCGACTAGTCATCATCGGTGAACATCTTCATGTTGATCGATCTTCTATAATGACTCATGTTCGACCTTTCGGTCTTCCGTGTTCCGGAGGCCATGTCTGTATATGCTAGGCCTCCAAGTCAACCTAAGTGTATTGCGGTGTAAATCTGGCTTACACCTGTTGTATTCGAACGTTAGAATCTATCACACCTGATCATCACGTGGTGCTCCGAAACAATGAACCTTCGCAACGGTGCACAGTTAGGGGGAACACTTTCTTGAAATTATTATGAGGGATCATCTTATTTATGCTACAGTCGTTCTAAGCAAATAAGAAGCAAAAACATGATAAACATCACATGCAATCAAATAGTGACATGATATGGCCAATATCATTTTGCTCCTTTGATCTCCATCTTCGGGCGCCATGACCGCTATCGTCACCGCATGACACCATGATCTCCATCATCATGATCTCCATCATCGTGTCTTCATGAAGTTGTCTCGCCAACTATTACTTCTACTACTATGGCTAACGGTTTAGCAACAAAGTAAAGTAATTACATGGCGTTATTCATTGACACGCAGTCATACAATAAATTAAGACAACTCCTATGGTTCTCGCCGTTGTCATACTCATCGACATGCAAGTCGTGATTCCTATTACAAGAACATGATCAATCTCATACATCACATATATATCATTCATCACATCCTTTTGGCCATATCATATCACATCGCATATGTCGCAAAAAACAAGTTAGACGCCCTCTAATTGTTGTTGCAAATTTTTACGTGGCTGCTATAGGTTTCTAGCAAGAACGCTTTCTTACCTACGCCTAAAACCACAACGTGATATGCCAATTTCTATTTACCCTTCATAAGGACCCTTTCATCAACCGATCCGACTAAAGTGGGAGAGACGACACCGCTAGCCACCTTATGCAACTAGTGCATGTCAGCCGGTGGAACCTGTCCTCACGTAAGTGTACGTAAGGTCGGTCCGGCCGCTTCATCCCACGATGCTTAATCAAGATAAGACTAGTAATGGCAAGTAAATTGACAATATCGACGCCCACAACAAACTTGTGTTCTACTTGTGCATAGAAATCCACGATAAACCTCGGCCAGATGCCATCGTTAGATCGAAAGTAAATTTAAAATTTTCTACGACAACCAAAATCGATCTATGGAGTCATCTAGCAACGAGAGAGAGAGAGAGAGAGAGAGAGAGAGAGAGAGAGAGAGAGAGAGAGAGGAGTGCATCTACATACCCTTGTAGATCATGAGCGGAAGCGCTCAAGAGAACGGGTTGATGGAGTTGTACTCGCTGTGATCCAAATCACCGATGATCCTAGCGCCGAATCGGACGGCACCTCCGCTGCTCAACACACGTGACGGAGCGGAGACGCCTTCCGCGCCTTTGATCCAACAAGGAGGAGGAGAGTTTGAGGAAGAGAGCTCCAACAGCAGCAGACGGGCAAGGCAGGTGATGGAGGGCAAGATTCGGCAGGCTTCGCCAAGCTCTTAACGAGGAGGAGAGGTGTTGGGAGGGAGGGCTGCGCTTGATGTGGTGTTGCAGCCCCTCCTTCGCCCTCTATTTATAGGAGAAGGGGAATGCCCTCTAGATGGGATCTAGAGGGGCGCGGCGTTAAGGGGAGGGGCTTGCCCCCTGCAAGGGAGGCGGCCCCTTAGGTTCCCCCAACCCTAGGCGATGGGCCCAAGGGATGCGCCAGCCCTCCTAGGGGCTGGTTCTTCCCTCTATGGCCCATAAGGCCCTCCAAGAGAGGTGGCCCCTCCCTCAGGACCCCGAACCCTCCTCGGGGCCCAGACAATACCGTATGCCCCGAGCTTTTCCGTGACCGTATGACAACTTCCCATATATAAATCTTCACCTCCCACCATTCCTAACTCCTCGTGACGTCTGGGATCTCATCCGGACTCAATAACATTCGTAATCACATACATATCTTCCTTATAACCCTAGCGCCATCGAACCTTATGTGTAGACCCTACGGTTCGGGAATCACGCAGACATGACCGAGACAGCCCGCCAATAACCAACAATGATCTGGATACCCATGTTGGCTCCTACATGTTCCATTTATGATCTCATCGGATGAACCACGATTTCGAGGATTCAAGTAATCCCGTGATACAATTCCTTTGTCAATCGGGACGTTACTTTGCCCGAGATTCTATCGTTTATCCCAATACCTCGCTCAATCTCGCACGGCAAGTCACTTTACTGCTCCATAATGCATGATCCCATGACCAACCACTTGGTCACATTGAGCTCATTATGATGATGCATTACCGAAAGGGCCCAGAGATACCTCTCCGTCATAAGGAGTGACAAATCCCAGCCTCAATCCGTACAACCCAATGTACACTTCCGAGATAACCAGAGTGTACCTTTATAGCCACCCAGCCATTGCCAGGACGCTTGGTACACCCAAAGCACTCCTACCAGATCCGGAGTTGCACGATCTCATGGTCTAAGGAACTGACATTGACATTAGAAAAGCTCTAGCGCATTTAACCACACGATCTTGTGCTATGCTTAGATTGTCTTGTCCATCACATCATTCTCCCAATGATGTGATCTCGTTATCAATGACATCAAATGTCCATGGTCGTGAAACCGTAACCATCCATTGATCAACGAGCTAGTCAACTAGCTCACTAGGGACATGTTGTGGTCTATGTATTCACACATGTATTACGATTTCCGGATAACACAATTATAGCATGAACAATAGACAATTACCATGAACAAGGAAATATAATAATAATCATTTTATTATTGCCTCTAGGGCATATTTCCAACAAAGACCGCGGACACGGCTAGACGAGTCCGGCGATCACTAGTCAGAATACTTAGACATACATGTGATTGGTTTGTCAGATTATACTCCCATAAGCGGTACCAGGGCTTCCCGCGTAAAAAGGACTAGTTTGGCTTAGCTTTACTTACCTTGAATTTCAATGGTTTATTGAGAATAACCAATTTTATGCGATGAAAACTTTCACCTAAGTTCTTCTTTTTACGATGACAATCGTATACACCCTTCCGTGATACGCACAACGGAGACACAGCGCAGACGCAGCAGCAGGACCCGCCAAAGGTTTCTTTTTAGATTAAGACCCCGTAAACCTTTCACCGCTTTTTTGCTTCAAATCCTCCGACACCAAAGATAGGCGAGAAGGATGTCGACGTTATTGGCATTTGGCCACGCCGAATAATGCACGACTCGACACTGGGTTCATTATCAAGGGCATTGCTCAGCCCGTGATATGTTATAAAGACCGAATACCTTAGGGAGTGTTCGCATCGCGAGTTTGGCCTTATATGCATCATTCAATCATGTCTTTGGTCAAATGTTGGTTTGCCCGGCCCCGTGTTTTGCTACCTTACGCCCGCTTCTACTCGCTAAGGTGGCACCGGAGAACTCATCGCGACAGCCTCGTTCATCCGGACGAGCACCTCAAAGAGAGAAAGCCGAAAACCGACCGTCATGATAAAGCGAACCGTCAACCACTCGATGACTTATCGCAATCTTCGGGATTCTCTGCATTAACGGGGCCGGTTTTCCCGA